>PVJC01013574.1:0-19623 GCA_004026665.1 Murina feae | reverse complement strand
ACAACCAATTATGTATGAGAATACTTAGTTATAAAATAAAAGGTACATCTTTAAAAGTTAAAAATTCAATATTTAAATGTATTCACCAATACTATGTAAAAAAAATAATTTTTAAAATCTCATGTACAAATGAATCTAACCTAATTTGAATCTTACCCCTCCATATTATGAAAGCGTGATATAACTAATGACTTTCAAACTATTTTATCTTTTAGCAGAACCCTCCTTGAAATTGTGGTCCTATGTGAAACTTCAACAAATACAACACAGAAATGAAATTACTCTTACTGAAGCAGAGACCAAGGGCCTGAGAAAAAAATCTAAGTGATAACTTAATTCTGCTCCTACCAACTTTACTTCCCAACATTCATTGGTCCTATTATTCTACCTATTTTCCTGCCTTCTAAAACATGATTCCCAAGGAAAGTGAGTTTAACCTGTCTCTATTTCTGAACCAGAGAACTGAGAAATCTGTGGCAAGCCCTCAATTTGCAGATGGGAATAGAGGCCAGAGAAGTTATCAGTGCAGGCACAGTATTGGTCAGAAGAAAACCGACACTAGAATCTACGTCTCCGGACTTCCAGGTAAGTGCTCTTTTCAATATACCCCATGTCCAATAAGTCAGATGTCAGAGCCAAAACTGTGCAACAGTGCTTGGACAATTACCCTAACTTTTAAAGAAAGCAAGTTTATAAACCTTTGAAGTATATACACAAATTACCTGCTGGGCAGCACCATCTGTGGCCAGCATTCTGCGTTCCTTCAGCTGTCTATGTAGTAAGGCTTCAACTCCATAGCGCTGACGATACCTCCGAAGACATTTCAGACGCTTTAAGTTATCTCGTTCTCTGGCCAATAGTCCCTCTGGGCCAGTTAGGAGACTACTACCTGGAGTCACAACAGCCAAGATGTTATTTGCCATGCAACCAAACAAGGGCTAGTCTCCAAATTAACAAGTAAACAGAAAAATCTTGAGCCATAAGATAGGCAGTCTCAAAAGCAAATTCTCCTCCACTCCAGATACCAACAGAGACAAATGTATCTACTACCAACATGTGGGTTCACATGCTGAACCTATAATAGGTGTTGCAACTTGCCTAGAGCTTCATGTTCCACTTTCCGATTATGTAAGTAACGTCGCTTCTTCTCTTTGAGCAGATGCTGAAGTCGTTTAAACTGATCAATGTATAAAGACTGTAAACGAATTAGTTTCTCACGCATAATCAGGGCCACTTCTTCGGCTGTGTAGACACCAGCATGTCTGGAATAGAAATTCCCAGCAGTGCATAAGAAAACACAAGTTTAAAAAGAGAAAAGGATAGTTATTAGACGATATTTAATAAGCAGTCAGTGCTGAGACAATCACCGTATTAACAGAAATCTTTTTACACATTTTATCATTCAGATTTTTACATAAAAAAAAACAAATCTCCAAGAACTGACACTAATGTATGATCTAGTATGATCTCACCATATGAGGAAGGGAAGATGTTTCATTATTTTTCCATTATTTACATTGTTTAAAAGGAAGTAGATATGGAATGCTCAAAATTTATTCATCTACATTCTTATTCCATCTAGTAATACAGGAAAATCACTTAATAGGACAACCTGAAAGTGCTCAATTTGTTCTAGCATGTATCTTGATATATTTTAATTAAAGTACAAAATATAAAGAATTTTAACTTCTAACTTAAAAAATACATTCCTGCCCTATTTGGTTTGGCTCAGTGGATGGAGCACCAGCCTGGGAACTGAAGGGTCCCAGGTTCGAGTCCAGTCACGGGCACATGCCTGGGTTGCTGCTCAGTCCCCAGTAGGGGCAACCGATCAATGATTCTCTTTCATCACTGATGTTTCTCTCTCCCTCTCCCTTCCTCTCTGAAATCAATAAAAACATCTATTTTTTTAAAAGCCTTATATTTCATTGCCTAATTGCTGTACATATTTGGAGTTTTATTTTTCCCTTCGGATGTTCCTTTTAGAAGAAACTGACATTGAGTACCTAGTCCTTTTAACACTTATATTTCGCACATAACTGCTATTTTGGTTGATAAAGTAGTCTCTTATAAAGTAGTCTCTTACATTCATATGACTGTATCCCCTAGACACTGATCTCTAGATTACTAATGATAGAATCTAGTTTCTGGACCTTTAAAAAAGACTTTGTGACCCTACAGAGCACACACCTCTTCAATACAGCAAGTTTGGTATTTGTAGAAGCACAATGAAAAATAAAATATAAAATATGCTTGATATAAAATTACTGTGAAAGAATCTTGCTAGAAAACAAACATTCCTTCTCAAATTACTTAGATGGACTTTCCAAAAAAGTATTTCCGAATTGCTAACTATACTGAAATTACTCAAGAGAAATAGATTAAAATTTACTCAGAAAAATGTAACCATAAATGACTTCTTATAAACCTCAGAATCCAAGGTAATGAAGACAACTCTAAGAAATGAAGTTCAACACAGTCTAGTCTAGAAATTCATTACTCCTTCCATCATTTACATCCTTCCACCTAAATTGTCAGTGGGAAGTGCTGAGAGACAGAAATCAGAAAAGAAAAAAAGAAACACAAATTTAACTAGACCATGAGACATAGCAATATGAGACTTAGGAGTAGCAATGCTTAATGCTTTTATGTTTCTACAACTCCTAAAATGAATATGGGTTCCTTGAAAAGAGAAACCACAGTAAGATATAATTAGGCTGATTACTCACTTCCTGGTTTCTAAATCAGTTTCTCTCTCTGAGGCATGAAACCAGAGGATATCTTGAAACACCTTTTTATTTTTATTTAAAAAAACAACAAAAACCTGTAAGATGTTACTTTGCAAATGTAGTTTTTCAAATACAATCACTTTATTATTATTCCTGAGGGTTATGCCAAAAATGCATTCACGCCCTAGCCAGCTTTGCTCAGTGGGTAGAGTGTCGGCCTGAGAACTGAAAGGTCCCAGGTTTGATTCCAGTCAAGGGCACATACGTGGGTTGTGGGCTGGATCCCCAGTGGTGGACTTGCAGGAGGCAGCCGATCCATGATTCTCTCCCATCATGGATCTTTCTATCTCTCTCTCCCTCTTCCTTGCTCTCTGAAATCAATAAAAATATATTTTTTTAAATAAAGCATTCACATTAATTTCCTCCTCTCTAACCGATCTAAGCATTTCTCAACCCTTCTATGTCCAAGAAATTTCCTATTTTCTCTTCTATACTTACTCTGATGTAGAATTAGATGTCCAAAACTTTTCCCAAATTACAAGACTTCTAAAAAAAGAATCAAATCCTGCCTCAAAGTGAAATGATGTTGAATCATGACACTTTAATTTACAGAATCGGTTTCTGCTCACAAACAGCTAAGCTTTCTTCAACCTTTTTAGGTTATTAATCTTTTAACAGTATGCAGTACTACATTCCATGTACTAACTACATAAAATATTTAAAAGCCTATGTGGAATTACAACTTACTTCAAGGGATCTTCTTGATCACTGTCTATGCTATCAGCTTCACTGTCAGGGTCACCTCTCCATGTCTGATCCACAGTAATGGGTTCCTGCTCCCCATCACTCCAGCTGTCTTCATCTGAGGCAAGGAAGGGACAGCAGCCATTAAGACTTCCCACCTCTGTAACTCCACCACACAAAGCTAGTTACTTAACACATCAATCCAAATCTTAAAATTGAGTTAACCATGCCCTCAAAAGGACAAGGTCCAACTCAAAATTATTTTTGTTTCCTAAAATTACCTTATCTAGCAAAGATGGTATGTATAAAAACAATAATGAAAAAAATAGTCATAAACTCAGGAAAGTAAATCTAAGCACACTGTAGGGAGTGGCTATAGGGTTAAGCCTCAGACTGATTTATTGGCAAAGCCACAAACAAGTCCTAGCTTAGAGGGCACAGCCCTCTTAGTATAATTAAGCTAATTAAGCTTGACCTTATAACTCTCCCAAGATCTTATCTGGGTAGCTAATGGGCTGTGGGAGGTGCAGCAAGTCCTACCAGAACAAGTGAAATTCCTAAGAACATTGTAACTATGGTAACCACTACCTTGTTTACCTCTGGCTATAAAATAAAGCATCAGCTTGCTGTCTGGATCTCTTTCTGTGGCCTCAGCCAGGCACAGGAGATCCACCTAGACCCAGCTTATTCTTTGTCTACCTTTTCTTTAATACTTGGCCACTCTCCCTCAGGCTCACCTAACCCTTAGCTGTGCTGGCCCACACAGCACACTACTTCAAACTGAAAAGAATTGGTAAATAACATAGCAACCCTAGCATCTCAACGATTTGCCAATCTACAACAATAAAAGCATAATACACTAATAAGACCGGACAACCTTCCGGACAAAGCTGGCGCTGCAAGGGAAGCTCTGATCCCAGATGCCTGCTAAAGGCTGGAGGGAAGCCGGTGCCAGCAGCCTGCGGAAGGAAGGCCTACTCTTACATGAATTTCGAGCACCAGGCCTCTAGTGAATTAATAGTATTATATTCTCAAGTACCATATGCTGTGCTAAAACCAGCAAGTTACCTTTCTTCCTCCTTCTTCATTCTAGGAGAGAACATCCTTACCCAGAATTCGGCTGGCTTCACTGCGACTACTTTCAGGAGTCTGAGGCCCCAGCTCTGTCTTGGCATACGAGCTCAGCTGGCACAAGAGTGCTTCACCCACCGGCCCTGGAGTGGCCTTCTTCATTTGAGCATGAAGTGCCAGTGCATTCCTACGGGCATGTTCAGCACAGAAGGACACCCTAAGGAGACAAATAATTAACAATTTTATATTCAGATAGGTTCTTTCTTGAAAAAGTTCAATAATTTTCATTACTCACTGATCTTTAGATCATTTTTAGGAAATTAAAATAACCGTTATCTTGTGCTAGCTGGTTTGGCTCAGTGGATAGAGCATCCGCCTGCAGACTGAAGGGTCCTGGGTTCCATTCTGGCCAAGGGCAGGGCACATCCCCAGTAGAGGGCGTGCAGGAGGCAGGTGATCAATTTTTCACTTTAATCATTGATGTTTCAATCTCTCTCCCCCTATCCCTTCCTTTCTGAAATAAAAATATATTTAAAAATAAATAAATAAAATAGCCATTATCTTCATTTACAAAAAGTTCAAGTCACGTGAGTCAGAATAATTTAACTGGCCCTAGATCAACTCATTTAGTTTTACTAAAGGGAAGTGCAGGTAGCATAATCTAGTGCTCTATCCACCAAACAAAGCATCCTGACAATCTCAACAAATCAAAGAAACCCACTTTCATCTTTCAAAATTGGTTCTGGAAGGCCACTCCTACAGTGCACTTCAATATTAATACGTAGTAGGTAATAGGATGTCGCACACAATTTAAAGAAGGTATATGCAGAATTATCTACCCAAGTTATGCTCCATGCGGATATCTTTGTATGTAATGAAAGCTACGAAATGAAGCCTTTCCCAGAATATACATTTTGCATATTATTTAATAAGGTTCAGAAGTGGCCAAGAGTCAGACCCCAGAGTTAAGAAATACATAGATCATCCCTTTAAAGATAAGGGCAAAAGATCCAAAGAGAAGATGTGAGTGACCCAACAAAATGGTATCCTTCCAGTTTTCACCAATTTTTTTTTCTTTTCCAAGCATATACTATTCATAATCCCAACTTTAGAGGCATGTGGGCTAAAAACTCAAGCAGCTACGTCCAAGCCCACACGATACCCCCCCACTTCCATCCTCACGTTAAAACGAAAAGTACAAACGACAAAAATATCGGTACAACATATACCCATCTTTCTTCTCGGGCTTTGGGGCGGCACTGGGACATCTTTTTCCATTCTTCGTCGATATGTAACTACATTGCTTGAAAGGCGCATTCTTGTCTTCAAGGATATGCTTAATGCAAAAGTCCTGTCCCTCCAGACGAGGCTGCGAGCATGGGCGATGCGTGAAGGAGCAGGAGAGCGGCTCCTGAGACCTGGGGACCGGGGTGATCCTCCCTCGACTGGTCGGCAAGACGTGGATCCGAATCCTGTTCATGCCAAAACCTGCAGGATCGCATAACGGAGCCCAAGGCCCTTCCTCTCGTCAACAACGCCTCCTCCGCAGCCGCCGGGCAGACGAGACGCTCTCCGCACCTCTCCTCCGGCGCTGGGGAACCAGCCTCCCCTCCTCCTGCCCCTCCACGCCCCCAGCGCCCCCAAACCTCCTACTCCCGCCACCACCACCACCACGACGCTGAAAGGATCGCAAGGACTCGCACCTCCGCAGCACGAGGGGGAAGCCTCAGCGCCGGCCCCCGGCGGCGGCAGCACCGCCGCAGAGCCGCGCCCCGCCTCCGCCTCCCCGCATGCCGCCTTTGTCCCGACCCGCCTCAGAGCTCATCGCGGTCCCAGCCCGTGCTCGGCAGCCCGTGGTGGGAGCGCCATTTTGTACTAAGGTTCCGGGCACCAGAGAACCTGGGTCCGGGAAGCCTGTGGGAGGACAGCGACCCCGACGCTGATCGAGACAGGGTAGCAGCCCGGAGGGGGCAGGAGGGGCAAGGCAGCAGCCTAACTGCAAAGACCTAGAGTAAGCACCGCCGCCATCTTACCTCTGCCGCCGAGCCGCGCCGCTCGCCCTTCTGCCCCCGTCACACTTCCAGCTCGGCCCCGCGCCTTTCCGGGCTCCCGACCGCTGATTGGCTAGCGCTCCCGGCGGTGTGCCACCATTGGCCAAAGTCAGCTACCTATCACGCTTCGGGGCGGGGCCCCAAGGAAATGTGCGGCTGCGGTAGGAGAGACGACCTGCCCGTCCGTCTGCACCTCCGCCCCGGGGAGAGGGAGGCGCAGCGCGGGCGGCGAGGGAGAGCTGGGTTTCCACCTCTGAGCGTGGCGGGTGCTCAGGCCGTTTGGGGGCGCTCTGTCTGAGGTCTTTGCTTGCCGCTACCTCAGCACATCTACACAACGAGTAAAAAAAATCAGACATTTGACACTTTATACAGGAAAAGGCCTTTGTTTTCTTTTGTGAGCAGTTCATTTACTGAAACACTTCCTGAGTATTTACTGAGTCTGAGCGATTACATACATAAACATTTGATTTTCCAAGCTACCCTAGGAGGTAGAGGCTATTATCTCCATTTTACATATAACTTAGAAACAGAATGGGCCCATATGTACTAAATGAGGGAGAGGGGCAAATTTGAACCCAGCCCTCATTCTAATTATTATCCCTTTTTGCCTCTCATAGGAAAGAGTATGGGACTGAGAATAAGGAAAGTGTGCTTTATAGCCCGATTGAAATTCTCTGCAGCTCCATGCTAAATAATGCAGGTAGATCGAAAGAGCAGACACAACCCCAATTTTATTATCCTTTAAGGGTTTTTTTAGTTAAAAACATCTCTTTCTCACTTCCTGTGGAAATGAACTAACATCTTAATCATAAACTTTCTGGATCTTTTTTGCATCCCAACCTTCTCAAGCACTCTTATCTCCTGTCAGTTTAAGAGATTTCTCCACTACCAATGAGGAGGTGAGCATGCTTCACAGTGGAGGTGAGCATAGAGAATCCATAATGGCCAAGAACAGCAGTTTAGCCACAAGAAACGATTAAAACAAAAATTGGAGGGCCCCAGAAGGCCCTTTCCTGAAATTTATTCATTCAACAAATTATTTACTGAGCACCTAAATGCCAGACACTAGGGAACAAGAAAGACAACTCTGCTTTTTGAAGTAAATATTCTAGTAGTAGTTTGGGATTGTGGATGCAATCCTATATAATAAAGAGGGGATATGCAAATTGACCGTCACTCCAGTCAATTTGCACCCACAGCTGAGGCTAAGTTCCCATAACGAGCCTTAAGGAGCAATCAGCAGGGACCTGAGGCTGCGTGCCCACCCACCTCCTGCATGGGGCTTGACAGGGGACCTCAGGCTGCTCCCCCTGCCCTGGCCCCAGGCCAGAGGAACTCAGGCTGCACCCTCTTCCCTGATGCCAGGCCGGGGGACCTCAGGCCATGCCCCCCGCCCTGGCCCCAGGCCAGGGGACCTGAGGCTGTGCCCCCAACCCAGCAGGACTTGACGGGGGCCCTCAAGGTGTGCCCTCCACCCTGGTGCTGGGCCAGGGGACCTCAGGCCATGCCCCCACCCCAGCACCAGACCAGGGGACCTCAGGCCATGCCCCCCTGCCCTGGCACCCAGGGGACCTGAGGCTGCACCCCCCACCTGGCAGGGTTTGACAGGGTGGGACCAGCCGGGTCTGGATCTAGCCCAATGAAGGGGGGCCGTCCAGGTTGGGTCTCGAGCGATTTTGAGGTGCACATGGGTGGTTGAAGATTTGACTCTGGGTCCCATGGTGCACCCCAGACTCTGTCAGGAGGAAGATTTTCATATACATTTTACTAATTTTCTTTAATCTCTGACACTTCTATTATAGAGAAAGGGCAAATAGCAATATTAAAATATTTCCTCTAATTAACCCCTTTTAATGTGCACAAATTTCATGCACTGGGCCACTAGTACTAACATAATAGCAACTACGATTTATATGCACTCCAGTCCTCAGAGGGTATATATACCCTGTAACTCAAAACTAGCCAGAGGCAATCACATTACAGAAAATCTTGGAATCAGAATCTGCAATCAAATGTGGCAATATAAAAAAGGAGTATTAAAACTCTTACTGGGAACAATGTAAAGAGGAGTTTAGAACTAGATAGAGATGCAACAAAGATTTTGTTTAGTTAGAGCAGTGGCTCTCAACCTGTGGGCTGTGACCCTTTCACAGAGGTCGCCTAAATACAACCTGCATATCAGATATTTACATTACAATTCATAACAGTAGCAAAATTACAGTTATGAAGTAGCCAGGAAAATAATTTTATGGTTGGGAGTCACCAAAACATGAGGAACTGTATTAAAGGGTTGTGGCATTAGGAAAGTTGAGAACCACTGAGTTAGAGCCTCTTAGTTAAAAAAAAAAAAAAAATCCCACTGAGCCCAGAACAGACAAAAAATGCTATTTAGAACCACTTCCTTCTAAGTTGGAGAGGGGGCAGATGTTAAGGGTCAAGATATAACAAATTCTTTGTGCTGTTTAACAAAGTAGATGGCTGTTTTTCATCCACTGCACTCTTTGTTAGCTACTGAATAAGTTAAAGTGGGCCTGAGTGAGGGTGTTTGTTGAGGTTGAGAAAGATGAATTTTTTAATTTTGAGAGTACCTTTTTAAAGCTAGGGACAGTGAAATAAGGCAGGGCTTAAGACAGAAGCAAAAGCAAGAGAAGACCTAGGGTGGAGCTGCTTTGGCCCACGGGAAAATCAGAGAAAAGGAAGCCTTGGAGACAGGTTCAGGGGGTTAAACTGGGAAAAGCCACCAATAGCCATTGCTAGAAGTTAGGAGATGCATGCCTATGGGGGAAGAAGATGGAGAAGGGAAAGGCATGGGTGTGCTCCTGGGAGGGAGAGTGTGATAGAAAGAATTCTTGAAGGAAATAATTTTTGAAAATTTGGAGTTTTGGGGACTAATCCTAGAGAAACATGTGTGTGTGTGTGTGTGTGGAGAGAGAGAGAGAGAGAGAGAGAGAGAATGCCAAACTCTTGCTCTTTAATGTTTTTATTGATTTGAGAGAGGAAAGGAGAGGGAGAGATAGAAACATCGATGAAAGAGACATCAGTTGGCTGCCTCCTGCATGTCCCCTGCTGGAGAATGAGCCCACAACCCAGGCATGTGCCCTGACCCGGAATCAAACTGAACCTCTTGGTTCATGGGTCAGTGCTCAGCACTGAGCCACACCAACTGGGCCAAACTCTTGCTTTTCCTATAGTCCTCCTCATCTCAGTATATGACAACTCCATCCTTCCAGTTGGGTCAGGCCAAACAAGTGGCAGTCATCCTTGACTTCTTTTTCTTCTAACCGTACAAGCAGACACTGCTGGCTCCAACTTTAAGATATGTAATTTTCCATTATCTTTAGTACTTCCAACCTAGTTAAAGCCACTCTTTTTCTCTTAACCTTAATTATTGTGAGCCTCTTTACCCTTGATTCCTACAATCTATTTTGAACAGAAGCCCAAATGAACACTTTTAAAAATTATTTTCCAAATGAACATTTTAAAACCTAAGCTAGAGCATATCACTTCTCCGCACAAAACGTTTCAATGATGCCCTATTTCACTATCTCTATAATGGCTTACAAGGCCCTACACTATCTAGCCTTTTATTTCCCCTCACCACATATTCTACTCCTCTCCTCTCCTTACTTATTTTCATACTGGCCTCCTCGCTCTACAACCTCAGAACCTTTGCATTTGTTTCCTGGAATGCTCTTACCCCAACTATTTCCATGGCTTGCTCTCTCACCTTTCAGATCTTTGCTGAATTGAATTTCATGAGACCTTTCTCCCTAGCCATCATATTTCCAATTTCAACTCTACTAACCTGCACACTCACTCTTTGTCTCTCTCTTGTCCCTCCTTCCCTGCTTTGCATTCTCCAAAGTACTTCTTATTGAACTGTTTTACTTTTCTCCCTACAACTAGAATGTAAGTTCTACAAGGACAGGATGCTTTTTTGTTATTGTTGTTTACTGCCATATTCCCGTCAGTAATCAGTACACAGTACTTGATAGGTACTATTGTCTAGTGAAGGAATGAATGAAAGGCAAGGAAGTACCTAAAACTGTTTTTCAGAAAAGGTGTCTCTAGTACAGCAGGTCCTCAATTAACTTCCTGTGTTCAACATCTTTTGTTATAACTTTGAGAACAAAGCACTTCCACCAGGCCACCGTGTGTGGTTTGCACATTCTTCCCATGTTTCTATGGGTTTCCTCCAGGTACTCCCACAGCCCAAAGATGTGCAGTTTTGTCTAAATTACCCGTCTGAGTATGGGTGTGTGATGAGCCCTGATGGTATCTTGTCCACGGTGGGTTGAAAAATCATTACCTTATTTGTTTTTATTATTCTTAAATGAATGTACAGTTCACATCTATTTCAGTGTTTATTACAAGTTTGGTGATTTTTTTTCTCACCAGAAACATGCTATAGGAACTTAATTCTTGTTTATGTCAATTAGCCTATAGTAAAATTGGTTTTCCTTTCCATCATTTCACTTAATGTCAGTTTCCAAGAATCTATCAATGACATTAAATTAGGACTTACTATGTTAATTTTTTTGGGAATGCTTTTACTTCCTTTTAGAGAGAAAGGGAAAACATGGATCAGTTGCCTCCCCCACACACCCCAACCAGGGATCGATCCCGAAACCTTTTGGTGTACAGGATGACGTTCCAACTGAGTCACCTGGCCAGTACTATATTCAAATTTAACTTGTTTTCATTATCTGTTGGTTTTGAGTATTAGGTGAAATGATAGAGATTCCACAGTGCAAAAAGGTAGCACAAGTAGGACATGTGACAATCCATACACCAAATTAATTCAGAAGTAGACCCTAGAGCTAATAAATACAGGGTGGGGCAAAAGTAGGTTTATAGTTGTATGTGAAAGTTTACTCTTCTATTATTATTGTACTAGAGGCCGGGTGCACAAAACTTGTGCACTTGGGAGGGTCCCTCAGCCCAGCCTGTGCCCTCTCGCACACCTGGACCTCTCAGGGGATATTCAACTGCCACCAAGGTGGGAAAGGCTCCCACCACTGCCTCTGTGCTTGCCAGTTGTGAGCCCGGCTTCTGGCTGAGTGGGAATCCACTGACCACCAGGGGTTAGCTCCTGCATTGAGCATCTGCCCCCTGGTGGTCAGTGCACATCATAGTACTGGTGGTTCTGCCATTTGGACTATTTGCATATGTCTTTTATTATATAGGAGGATTCCTTTCCATCTTAACAATTGTAGACCTTCTTTTGCCCCACCTTGTATAAGTTTCTGATGGAATCCACAGAAGTCATAGAAAAGGCTTCAAACTTTCTAAAGAAAGTTGAGTGACAGAGATCAAGCCAATTTATTTAGGTCTCAAAAGTGTGAGAAGAGTAGGGGAGGTGGGACAGTTAAAGAGCAGCCAAAGGACTTGTATGCATGCATATTAGCATAACCAATGAATACAGACATTAGGGCGGTGGGGGCTTCCCCTGGGTGGGAATGGCTGGGGAGGGGGGTCAATTGGGGGTGAAGGAGCCATTGCCTCCCACACGGCCCAGTCAGGGCACATGCAGGAGGCAACTGATTGATGTTTCTCTCCTACATGGATGTTTTTCATTCTCTAACACCAAAAGTAAAAAAATTTTTTTTAAGTGTGAGGAAAACTTCTGCATCAGTTAGCTTAACAAATCCTTTAATTAGGGATACAATTGTACACAACCTTTATATTGATTTGTTTCCATCTATCCTCAAGGATGATACAGTTGATATTAACTCTTAACAAAGGCAAATCACTGTTTTTCTATTCTTCCATTCAAATCTGACCAGAATTCCTAAAATGTCAGCGATTTCCACAAAAGTTTCAGATGTACACAGTAAACAAAACTCTTTATTTTTTTTAAATGGAATAAATGAACAGAACTCAAATGATTTTTCAGAAACATATAATTCTGTTCATTTTTTCCTTGTAGAGCTTTTAAACTATAACTACTGCTAACTCTGTTATAATTCTGGAGTACTTTAGCATTAAAATACTTTCCCTTTAAATGTGTAACGAACAAGATTTACCTGTGTGTACGGTTTTATTATATCCCAGGAAAAGAGTATTCACTATCAATTTTTCCAGGTACCACCAAGAATACGGTTACTTTTTCCTTTTAAATGCACTCCTTATCTATACAACTTCCTATTTTTCAAAACCATGTATAAAATTATGAATCACATTGATAGCACTTGCTAGATAAGGAGTACATATTGCTACCATCTGTTAGAGCTATGTATTTTTTGTGTAGCAGTTACTCTCCCAGGTATCCACACAATATTAAATGAGGGTTTATTACATCATACTTCATACTCTCAGGTTCATTGTGATGACCAATTCATAGGCCTTTCCAATGGACTCAATTCCCATAGGATATTGTGTAGTAAGAAGGTACATACTACTATCGAAAGTAAAACAAAACTACAGCAAAAGCAATAAAATGACAGTTAAAGACTAACTTGAAGACTCGGTATGCAAAAATAACAATGAGTGTTTTGTAATTAACATTTATTGATGGGATGGATAAATACAGATTGAGAAACATACTTGACAGCAATATATCAAACTGATAGCCAGACTATAAAATGTATACAACATCCGTTTTTTAAATTTAAAAAACAATTTTTAAATTTTTACAAAGAGCCCTTACTGTAATGGTCACTTACATCCTATCATTCACATAACAACAGTAGAGATACCAGGGGTAGCATCCAGAAGTGAGATGCCCCAAAGAGAAAGAGGCAACAGCAGAATAATATGCTGAGAAAGGGTTCTGAAGAGCAATACAAAGAAAACAGACAAAAATATCACCACAAAATTGTACCTGAGTGACATAGATTGGTAAAGTGTTTTACTTTTCTTTTTCCTTCTTTGCTCTTTGGTCTGGTAAGAAAACGGACAATTTTAGGTGTGTGGAGTTCAGGTGGGAAAAAGGTCAGTTTTAAATCCAGAAACCTAAGTTAACACTAAATTAGGCTGCTGCATTCTTTTCTTTGAGTGCTTAACCCAGCCAGCATCTCCAACTTGTAATCAATTTCAAAGTGATTAACCACTAGTAAGTTAGGTCCTCAGCTTTCAAATGAAGACTTCCTGATAACCTGATGAATACATATTTGCTCTGGCTTCAATTAGCATGCTGTCAAGCATCCCTCTCCACACTTAACATGACAAAAAACTCAAGATCTTTTTCTTCTTTTCATTCAACCATGAATACATACACTCATAAAGGGGGAGAGTAGACACTACTTTTTAGTAAACATTCTTTTTCTTTTCCTCCCTTTTCCAATGCCAGGTTTATATTAAATACTGTAGAAACATTAAAATGGAAAGGTCTCCCATTAAAAAATAATCATCATCCTAGACCATTCTATCAGGCAGGATTACAGTACCATGCTTGTTTAAAACTCTCATCCAGAAGTATAAAAAGATAAAATAAAACTTGACAGGGTGATACCACATAACATTTCTTAAACCATCAGGAGCAAATACTCAGTTAAAAGCTGTGTGAAAAAGCAGCAACATGAGAAATTTGGGGAGGTATCAAAATCACTGAAAGTTTAAATGGGACTGCAGAGGGCTTATTTTTCAATATGTGAAGGGTTGCATAGACTGCTTAAATTCTCCCAAACCCAAGAGAATAGTATTTGTATTATAACTTCAAGATGGTCTAGAATGTCCCTTTTCCTAGCATTAGTATCAAAATAATTCAACAAAAGAATAATCCTTTTAAAAAAGTAATAATTTCCCAAGTTCCCACGTTTCTGTGGGGAACATAGATGTGTTTAAAATCCAACCATACTGGGATAAGATCCCCCTCTAGTTGCCTTTGTCCGAGAAGCAAGGTATGAGGGGTATGCCATTTCCAATATGGGGAATTAGATAGCAGAGGCTTAAGGAAATCCAGCACTAAAGTTACCATGATTTTATTTCTGTATCCTAATCCAATGCTGTTTCTAACTGGAAATTTTATTTTTATTTGCACAGGTGAAGCCAGTAATACAAACTATAAAAAAGAATGCATTAAATCAAAACACTAAAATCATTTTTAAAAAAGAAAAAGAAGCAAGCTGAGGGTCTCAGATATGGAAACACATTGATTCATGAGTGAAAAGACTAAACTAATTCCTAAGTGTTTTCTAAACCCAAAAAGCATAACTGATACTTCAGAAGACCAATTTAGCTTTGGATTAATGCTTCATTAAGAGTTCAGCTAAGAGCAACACAGGTATTAACAGCCTTAAGGACAATCCACAGGTATTGGTTTTTGCCAACATGAGATTCAAAGTTTAGGAATGAGATTTATAGAACTTGAGGCTCCAGGCCTGCTTACCACCACTTATCCTTGGTAATTTAGGTTAAAAGGGGGTGAGGGGAAAACCATATTTACTGGACTAACTTTGGATGTAGAAATCCCATTTCTCACCCTTTGAAAGTGTGAGGGGAGAGAAGAAACCACACAATCCTTTGAAGCCTCAGTCTGTGAGAATCTGGACAATACGCATGCTACCTGACAGTCACACTGCTAATCCAAAGACAGTGCAACAGCTTCATGCACAGCCCATAAGCTGGTTCATGACATATACACAGATCTAAAAGCAAACATGGTAGATATCCTAAAACAGAATCAGGAGGCATTAATATAGAAAAGTCTCTAAACTGATCTATACCAGCAATGATCTAATAGTGCAGAGGCCAGATTGCACAGCGTAAAGCAGTTCTTAGGCTCTAGTCAGCACTTTTTTCTAGTTCACTCCTGACAGGGTTCTAAGGAACTAAGTAGATTGCCATAGGGAATTGCTAATGAAGCCAAGCGGATATGTATGTCCCTGTGGTGAAGGAGTACATGTGATTAGAAAATATGCAACATTTGATGAGAAAAATCAAAAGCTGGAAAAGACATTTTCATAATTAAATCAGTGATCATCAATTCCACAAAAATACAGAAGCAAACTAAATAACCTTCTTGGAAGGTCGGGAAGGAAAACAGACACCACACATGTATCAATTAGCACAACACACACTGTATCAAGGAGAAAGAGGAAAATGTCACCTATAAAAGTGAAGTGACATTCCATGTAAAAAATGCTAGTTTACAGATTGGCAGAGAGCTCATTTCACACAGCAATGGCAGGCACTCTAGACAGTTCGAATATGACAAGATGCTGGATACTAATGCACCTTCGGTTAAGTCTACTGTACAAATAAATTCCTTCCTATATTAGGCCAGTGCACTGTCAATTCCAACTGCTTCAGTATTCTCCCCAATCTGTTCCTGCCAAGCAGCAGCACATGTACAACTCCTGTCTCCCTAAGACTTCCAATAAAAACATTTCAATTTGTCCATAAGGAATATTTGGTATGAAGGAAGCTCCATTAAAAACAAGACAAATTCAAATTGTATCCTTTTTCCACAGCAAAAAATAAAAATAAAAATGCCATAGAGACCAAAGAGTATCACATCAAATGATCTGTAGCTAGGTGGCATTTTTAGTTAGACAACTTGGTTTATTAGAATTCTTCTAGTCTCTTAAAAGATTTCTTTCCTCAACAAAAATATTCACTCCTAAAATCTGGGAGAATCAAGCACCCATAAGAACAGACACCTGGTCCATTTTTTAAAGGTTTCTTAGAAGTCTGAAGAACTTCTGCCTAGCATCTAAAGTCACCAAGAATGGAAAATCTACATGTAACAGTATATGTGGGCTAAGCTTGCTCACTCTCATGGCACCAGTACTGTTAATTCACAAGCTCCAATTTCTGAAGACATATAGGCTACAAAAAAATGATGCAACGGTTCCCCTTCAGCTATTCAGATAAAAAGCAAGTCTCACATTTATAATATAATTTAAAATACAATGTCCTAACAATTCCCAAATCACAATTTTCAGGATCCTCTAGCTCCATGGCTTTCCCCAGAACTATTCTCACACATGGTCTGGGCTTTCACAGGCAGGATATATAGCACATCCCCCTTCCCATCAGAGACCCTGAGACTGCTCTCACTTGAACACTTTCCCAAAGGCCCAACTTGAAAAAAGACACACCCTATTCTGTACAGCAGAAGCCAGCTTTGCTCTCTAAACCTTCTTCCTCAACCCCATCTTTGTTCTGAATCAAAAGAAAAGGGGGTTAAAAGGAAGTTTTTATAATGGAGTCCAAAATCAGGCCATTGGCTCCACTTGCCCAAACTTAAATTTAGAAGGCTACCATTCAATGACAACATAAAGAAAGGGGTTAAATATCATGTCAAATACATGCCTCTTCCTTTATGTTCTAAAGGCCACACCGTATTCTCTCTAGTAGACTGTTGGGAAGTGAAAATGGTGAGGGAAAGGGAGGGAAAAGAGAAAACATGATATTTAAACACACACACTTAAAAACATACATACCCACACTTGCATACACACTTACAGGTCTCAACACTTCAAGTGGCCAAAGTCTATCTCAGAACTCATGGCCAAAAAAAGCCTACCCTCCCGACCCCCCTTCATACCCTCCACCCTCCAATCCCACCCCCGGGATTCATTGCTATGTATTCCATACACACAGCAAAATCCCTATCCCTTACCCAATTATATATATAAAAAAAAGAAAAACTAAACAGATAACTTACTTTCTTTAAATTATTTTTTTAAAGTCTCTTAAAAGATTTTGAAGTTTAAATACTTCCTCTCTTCTGACATATTAAACACCAAAAAGATCCACAACTGTTTGATATAACAAACCCTCCATATTTCAGTCCTGGCAAGAAGAGGGAAGATATCAACTCTAATTAACCTAATTAAGAGGTGGAGAGGCCAAGAATAGAGAAAGTATTATTGTTCTTTCACAGCTTCAACATATTCTCACTTTTCTAATACCAATAAAAACTATAAAATAGTTACATTTCTGAGGCAGCAGATACAATAAGCAAGGCCCTCTACCATCCTCCCACTTATGTCTCAATATTAATTTATTCCCTAGTCCAAGAAGGGAGACATATTTCATTAGGGAAGTAATTTTCTTAGTTCAGAATCAGTAGTTTTAAAAAAAACCAAAAACAAAAAAATGCATTTTTAAAGTTTTTCTTCTCTCTTCTTTTTCACTTAGGAAGGGGTGGAAGTGGTGGAGGAGGTTCTGAAGGTAGAGGTGGTAGTCTGGGCTTGTCCGTATTGCCGGATCTGGAGGCCATTCCACCAGCCCGTGGATTCAGATATTCACCATAAGAATGAACAAATTCAAATGCAGGCGGGGGAGTGGGCTGAACACCCTGGGCACTGAGAAGGGAGTGAAGCATATTCACAGTGTCTTGATAGTCTATTGCCTGGGTTGTGTTGTGACCATTGGCCCCAGCAGGGCCTTTGTCCAGTTTCATATGCGGAACTCGAGTTTTACAGCTAGGCTGTGAAAAATGAAGGCCGCTTGTGTCTGAGCTATGCCCAGGCAACTGGGCCATTGCAGGAAGAGGAGGGAAGGAGAAATTTATGGAAGAGGATTTAGTACTCTTGGCCATCTTGGCTGGATGATCAAACACTGCCCCTCCAATCTCTTCAGGGGGACCCCTTTTACGAGCAGAACTGGAAGAGGAGAAAGAACTAGACAAGCTATAGGCTTTGTGTGCTAAGGAGCTTGCCTGGCTACTATGTTTTGGATCACCTGGCCGTTTGTTCCCAGTACCAGCTGGAAGCTGTGAGTGAGAGTGCTTGTGTGAGTGGTGATTATGATGATGATGATGATTAGATGGATGAGTCTTGTGCTTTTCTTTGTGCTCTCGGCTTTTTGTGATACTATCATCCACAGAATTGTGCTTGTCAGATGCTGCATGTACTTTAATGCGCATTTTTATCTCCTCTGGTTTCGAAGAGGCAGCTTTATCTCCACTTGCCACTGGAATTCTCATTTTGAGAGCTGTTTTGTCAGCCTTTTCCAAAAAAGGCCGCTCAGGATTTTCTGAGCCCTCTATGGGCATTTTCAGAATGACGGAAGAATGGCTATCATGTTGAGACAGGAGATTCTGAGCAGCATATGCATACTGTGACTTCACATTGGCTTCCATGTTTTCCAGTTGCCTCTTCTGGGCAGCCAACTCTTCTGCATGCTTTGCACGGTATTCTTTCAGTGATACTTTAGCTGATGGCACACTCTTACTGTTCTGCTTCTGGGAAATAAATGCATTTGAACTATCCTGTTGCAAGGAATGATCAGCTCCTATAAGTGCTACATTCTCACTAGTCCGATGACCCTGAGCTGGTTCTAGTTTAAAAGGAGGTTGGGAGGACAGCCAACGCTCGCCCTGCAATATATCCACACTGCTCATGTTGCTGGATGACTCTTCAGTGGTTGGGAGGGAAGGCACTGAACTTGTGGTAGAAGAGGTTGACATGCTCATTAAACCTGCAATAGTTGTGTCTGAAGAGCTTTGGGAAATCATATTGAGGATTGTCTGCTCTGAAGTGTTTGCCTCTGCTCCTCGGTCTGCTGCTTTTGTTTTTGTGGCAGCCGGGCAGGCCTAGAATGAAGCAAATGATATCTTTTCACTTCAGGTAATTTATTATACGGGGGGAAAAAACAACACTAAATGAATAAACTGTGCTTGATTTGACATTGAAGCTTTTTATAACCCATAAGCAGGAGACTACTGTAACATGAGATTGATAATTATTACCATCAGGAGACATAAGATTTTAAAAACCTTCAATCAAGAATCATACAAACAGGATCTCAAAGAGATAATCTGCACTCCTATGTTCATTGAAGCATTATTCGCAATAACCAAGATATAAAAGCAACCCAAGTGTCTATGATGAACGGATTTTAAAAAATGTGGTATATGAACTTATTTAATACTTAAAAAAGAGGAGAAAGATTTTCGGAAGATAGCAGAGTAGGAAACACCAGGAATCTGTCTCCCCACCTAAACGTCTGCACTGGCAGAATCTGTCTGATGGTAACTATTTTGGAACTCTAGAGTCTTTTGAAGGCTTGCAACTTCCAGGGTAAGCCTTGAATAGTAAATTAGGGTTACTTTCCATCAATTTCATTTCTCAGCA
>PVJC01013573.1:0-37815 GCA_004026665.1 Murina feae | reverse complement strand
CTCCTGGATGCCCTGAGGAGGCCCCAGGCTGGTCCCCCTCCCCACTGAGCTAACACACTTGGCACAGCTATGCCAGCCGTGGAGGCTCCCAGTGCAGAGCCGCCCTGCCAGCTTCCATCTTGGCTGGGTTAATTTGCATACAGCCGCTCTGATTGGCTGGTGGGCGTGGCTGTGAGCAGAGGCTCAGCCAGCCTAGGCAGGCAGTTGCAACAGAATCCTCTGGTTTGCTCTAGCTCCATGGCTGTTGGCCTCCATCTTGGCTGGGTTAATTTGCATACAGCCACTCTGATTGGCTGATGGTAACAGTCAATTTGCATGTTTCTCTTTTATTATATTAGATGTGCAGTGTGCATAGGAATTTGTTCATAGTTGTTTTTTTTTAAACTATAGTCCGCACCTCCTACGGTCTGAGAGACAGTAAACTGGCCCTCTGTTTAAAAAGTTTGAGGACCCCTGGAAAGTCTAAGGCATAGTTATACATTTTTAAAGAATATAGAAAGAAGGTCTAAAAACTAATTTAAAAGTGTAAAATTTATAAAGGTTATATATGTAATTAGAAGGAGAAGAGAAATGTTACAAGGAAATTAAGAGTAAATAATTTACATTCTGCCTCCCTAAACAGAGGGTAAATAGTTATGACTGCCAAAAGTTACTGCAAACCCTCTGCACCTCAGAGGAGAGAGAGAGGGTGAAGGCAGAGGGAAGGAAATTGGTCCTCAGACCAGACAGATAGCCCTCTGGGGACGCAGGATTGAGGTGCTGTTCCCCAGCTCAAGACCAGATTGGGGGTTAAATGATCAGAGAGGGAGGGAGGTCTTGGACCAGTACCGCCACACTCTATTGCGGGGCATTCGGGCAGTGGCTCGGAAGCCCACTAACCTCTCGAAGGTGACTGAGACCACCCAAGGGCGGAATGAGAGCCCAGCCGCATTCCTGGAGAGGTTGTGTGAAACATATCGGGTCTATACACCCATAGACTCCAATGCTCTAGAGAACAGGTGGTCCCTTAATGTAGCATTCATGTCTCAGTCGGCCCCAGACATTAGAAAAAAGTTACAGAAGTTAGAAGGCTTTGAGGGGAAGTCAATCTCAGAACTGGTAGAGGTAGCCCAAAAGGTCTTCAATAACCGAGAAGATTCGACAACAGAACTCAACACCAAAATAGCTAAGATACTGGTCACCATAAATAAGGGAAAGGGTGGAAAGTGTGGCCCTCAGGGAAAGGGGAGAGGCCTGCCCTGGGAAAAACTGGGCTGGGATCAATGTGCCTTGTGCAAAGAACATAGACATTAGAAGAATAAATGCCTGAAAAGGGCCAAGAGGAAGCCAGTGTCTGTGTTGGTAGAAGAGGTGGATTAGGGGGGTCAGGGCTCTAGGGTCTCCCGAGAGCCCTGGGTAATGTTGACCGTGGTGGTGGGGGGAGGCAGCCAGTAGACTTCTTGGTAGACACCAGTGCAACCTTTTCAGTTCTTAAGGAACATGTTGGACTAATCTCTAGAGAACATGTGCCCATCCAAGGGGCTACTGGGAAAGTCCAGTCCTACCCTTGGACCAAGCGACGGATCTCCAACCTGGGAACTGGTCAAGTCACCCATTCTTTCCTCGTAATGCCAGATTTCCCCTATCCACTCCTCGGCTGAGACCTCCTTTCTAAATTGAAGGCCACCATCTCCTTTGAAGAAGGGGAAATAGACATTAGGCTAGGAGGAAGAGGGACAAGCCAGGGTGTGTTCCTTATAACCCTGCCCCAGGAGGAAGAATACAGGCTGCATGAGGAGCCAAAAGTACCTCCCAGTAATCTCCTCCAAGCATTAAGGAGGGAGATTCCCAAGGTACGGGCCAAAAATAACCCTCCTGGCCTGGCGTCCCACCGACCTCCCATAGTAGTTCAGCTCACCAGCAGCGCGACCCCCATCCGGGTCAAGCAATACCCAATGAGTCAGAAGGCCAGGGTGGGAATAGCCAAGCATATTAAAAGACTGAGGGAAGCGGGAATTCTTGTTCCATGTCAGTCAGCTTGGAATACCCCCTTACTGCCTGTGCAGAAGCCTGGCACCAAGGATTTTCGGCCGGTCCAGGACCTGAGGGAGGGCAATAAGCAGGTGGAGACCGTCAATTTCACGGTTCCCAACCCGTCTCCTCCGACCAAGTCACAGGTACTACACAGTCTTAGACCTGAATGATGCTTTCTTCAGCCTTCCCCTAGTCAAGGGAAGTCAAGCCATCTTCGCCTTTGAATGGACTGACCCTGAGGAAGGCCAGTCCAGGCAGCTAACCTGGACCCGGTTGCCACGGGGGTTTAAAAACTCCCCTACTCTGTTTGATGAAGTGTTGAGCCAGGATTTTGAGGACTTCAGGCAGGCCCACCTACATGTCACTTTTCTCCAGTATGTTGATGACCTCCTCTTGGCAACAGAAGAGAGGGGGGAATGTCTCCAGGCAACCAAGGACCTCCTCAAGGCTCTGGCTGACCTGGGGTACAGAGTGTCCACCAAGAAGGCTCAACTCTGCGAGACCAAGGTAACTTATCTAGGGTACAACATTGAGGGTGGACAGAGGACACTATCATCCAGCCGGGTGCAAGCAATTTTGGCCATACCCCAACCCACAACAAAGAGGCAGGTCCAGGAGTTCCTGGGAGCCAAGCCTTTATATTCCATCACTGGAGGAAAGGAGCCCATTAACTTGGACTGAGGAGGCCTAGGGGGCCTTCACCCAGCTCTAGCAGGCACTGACTAGCGCACCGGCTCTGGCCCTACCTGACCTTGGAAAGCCTTTCCGCCTTTTCATGGCAGAGGCGAAGGGGGTGGTGAAAGGGGTCCTGACCCAGACTCTTGGACCTTAGAGAAGGCCAGTGGCCTATCTCTCAAAGAGACTGGACTCAGTGGCAGCTGGTTGGCCAAGTTGCTTGAGGGCCATCACTGCCACAGCAGAGCTGGTAAAGGAAGCATCCAAGCTAACTTTTGGTCAGGACATCCAAGTAGTCACCCCACATGCAGGTGAGGCACTTCTCCGCAGCCCACCTGAGAGATGGATGTCTAATGCCCATATCACTCAGTACCAGGTACTCCTCCTAGACCCACCGCAAGTCACCTTCCTGAAGACTGCAGCCCTTAACCCTGCTACACTGCTCCCAGACAACGGAGTGAGCCTCCACTTCAAGATTGTAAAGAGGTATTGACTACCTTGACTTCTCTCCGAGCGGACCTGAGGGACAGCCCCCTGCCCGACCCAGAAGTGACCCTCTATATGGATGGCAGCAGTTATGTAGAAGATAGAATTCAGTATGCTAGGGCAGCAGTGATGTCTGGGTCATGGAACTTTAGCTCAGAAGACTGAGCTCATTGCCCTAACCCAGGCTCTCCGGTGGGGGAAGGGCAAGAGACTGAACATCTATCTTTACAGACAGCCAGTATGCTTTCGCTACCGTCCATGTATATGGGGCACTGTACCAAGAGAGAGGCCTTTGACCTCGGGGAAAGGACATTAAGAACGCCCCCGAGATCCTTGCTCTGCTGGCAGCCATCTGGGGGCCAAAGGAGGTAGCCATTATACATTGCCGGAGGCACCAGAAGGATGACACCCCCATAGCCTGAGGCAATAGACTAGCTGATCAAGCAGCAAAGCAGCTAAAAGACCAGTAGTGGCCCTCCCAGACCGCCAGCTGCCTGACACCCCAACCTACACCAAGAAGGAAGAAGAGCAAGCAAAAGGACTAAGGGCCGAGGTGACCAGGGGAGGATGGCTGAAACTCCCGGACCACCGTCTGTTCCTCCCAAAAAGCCTGGGCAGAATCATCATAGAGCAGACCCATAGGGGCACTCATCTCGGAGACACCAGGCTGGCTGAGCTTCTTCGCAAGGATTGCTATGTTTGGGACTACAGAGAATGGCCAAGGATGTGGCTCAGAGATGCCAGGCATGGGCCTAAGTGAATCCCAGTTAAGCCTGCTCCGACCCACCTGGAGTAAGGTTCCGAGGAAGCACCCCGGGGGAGCACTGGGAAGTTGACTTCACAGAGCTCACAGCAGGCCATGGAGGACACATATACCTCTTGGTGTTCATAGACACTTTCTCAGGATGGCCAGAGGCCTACCCCACCAGAACTGAGACAGCTCAGGTAGTGGTTAAGAAGCTCCTCTCTGAAATTGTTCCCCAGTTTGGCCTACCACTGTACATGGGGTCCGACAATGGCCCAGTGTTCATTGCCAAAAATCACCCAATTGGCAGTTAAGGTATTACAGGTAACTTAGAAATTGCATTGTGTATACAGGCCACAAAGTTCAGGACAGGTAGAGAGGATGAATCAGACATTGAAGGAAATATTAACCAAGCTGAGAACAGAGACTGGCGAGAACTGGGTAAGTTTGCTCCCCTTTGCCCTACTCCGAGCTAGGTGCATCCCGTATGTCCAAGGATTGACCCCTTTTGAAATAATGTTTGGGTGACTGCCACCATTGGTGCCCAAGCTGGGGGAGGAAGAAGTTGCCTGTATCTCTACCCGTAATTTGCTTAAGTCTTTGCAGGCACTCCAGAAAGCTACCACATCAGCACATCAGATGGTGAAAGAGGCCCACCAAAATGCTGACACCCCGGAGGCGGGAGAGGCGAGCTGGTTTTCCCCTGGCAACTTAGTCTGAGTGAAAAGACACCCACCCAGAGAGCTCGAGCCACGCCTCATAAATCCACGTGCCAATGTTTAGAGAATGGTGGGCTACCAGGAACAAATCTAGACTTGTCTACAGTGCTATATCCAGATTGCTCAAAATCCTTCAAAGTCAGCCCACATCTAATGTTTGTGCTGGTGACTAATGTCTGGAGGGTTTGCCTCTCCTCACCTACTGGACAGAGATTTCAAACAGTAAACCCCAGGGCAGGTTCACTGTGAAATGAGGGAAAGGTGCAGAAGTATTGTTTTGGTAAACAGCAGGGAAAGTGAACTTAGAAACTACTGAATGAGTATATATATTTTTTGTTATAATAAAATAGACTGATAGTTTAATAGGAAAACAAGAATATCTTTCCATAGACAAATCTAAAATGTAAAGGAATCATGTATAACTATCCTGTGAACATAGAGAAAAACAACTAAATGTATCTCGTTCAGAATAGGTTGGAGACCTGAATTTTCAAGTTTACACTTGTAGAGTAATCAGTTTTTATTGATCAACTGCTATATCTCTAAGTTACTGACATTTGTGGATAAAAAAGACCAGACTCGCACTAGCCTGTTTGGCTCAGTGGATAGAGCGTTGGCCTACGGCCTGGATGGATTCCAGTCAAGGGCACATGCGTGGGTTGCAGGCTCGATCCCCAATATGGGGCATGCAGGAGGCAGGCGATCAATGATCCTTTTTCATCATTGATGTTTCTATCTCTCTCTCCCTCTTCCTTCCTCTCTGAAATCAATAAAAATATATTTAAGGGAAAAAAAAAAAGAGACTAGTATCAACTCTAGTCTGAAACTGAAAGAAAATAGAAATTAAATGTATTCTAGACAAAAGGAGGAGCGGCTGTCATAACCAGACTTTTCTATATAACTGAAATATGTTTTCATTTAATTAAATAGGATCTAATTATGCTATTTACAGCCACTGCCACCACAACTGTGTGGAACTTTTAAGTAAGAAAAGTATAGATGTTTAATTTCTTACAGGCTAAAATGTATCCATTTCTAATGTTAAAAAGACATTAATAAATAAATAAATATTAGAAGAAGTGTAATAAAATACAGAGGTACTATCTTATTTCATGAAAAAAATTAACTGAAAATAAATAAAATATTTTTTATTGTTAAGCATGTACTAAGAAATATTATATTTTTAGGGATATATGTATATAGAAACTAAATCATCAAACCACTTAGTATGTGACCAGTACTTGTATCTTGGAGACATGCAACTATAAATATATTTAAATCTGTCTGTAATGAGTGAAAAGTTGCATGTATATGCATAGTGATATGAACTGTTCAAAACTCTAATTTATTTTCCTTTAGGTCCTTATTTGAATTATTTTACAATTTGTGTTATTTACAATACACTATATCTATATATATAAAAGCCTAAGCAACCAGCCAACCAGCCAACCAGTCAACCAGCCAGCCACTAGCTATGATGCGTACTGACCACCATGAGGCAGATGCTCAATGTAGGAGCAGAAACCACAGGTGTGGAAACATGGAACAGACTGATGAATCTCAGAGGGAAAGGGGGAGGGGGAGAGAGCAGGAAGAGGTTGACCAAAGATCTTAAATGCATACTAGAGGCTTGGTGCACAGATTTGTGCACTGATGGAGTCCCTTGGCCTGCCCTGTGGGGATCTGGCCGAAACCAGCAGTCCAACATCCCGAGAGGTCCTGGATTGCAGGAGGGTGCAGGCCAGGCCTAGGGACCATCGGTGCACAAATTCATGCACCAGACCTCTAGTATAATATAAATTAAGCCAACAGTTTTGGTTAAGGTACAATTAGTAGACTGACTTCAGGTGAAGCTGGAATAAGGGACTTTGTACTAACAGTTTCTAAAGAGGTCAACGTTAAAAATTATATGGTATGTTTTAGAATGGTGCCAATCCTATCTAATAAAAGAGTAACATGCAAATTGACCATCACTCCAACACACAAGATGGCTGTCCCCATACGGACACAAGATGGCCGGCAGGGGAGGGCATTTGGGAGGGACCAGGCCTAAAAGGTAGGGCAGTAAGGGGCAATCAGGTTTGCAGGGTAGGGCAGTTAGGGGCAACCAGGTTGGCAAGGGAGGGCAGTTAGGGGCAATTGGGCTGGCAGAGAAGCGCAGTTAGGAGTGACCAAGCCTATAGGGGAGGACAGTTAGGGGCAATCGAGCCAGCAGGGGAGCAGTTAGGTGTCAATTGGGCTGGCAGGAGAGTGGTTAGGGGGTGATCAGACTGGAAGGCAGAAGTAGTTAGGGGCAACCAGGCAGGCAGGCAGATGAGTGGCTAGGAGCCATCAGTCCTGGATTGTGAGAGGGATGTCCAATTGCCACTGGGATCAGGCCTAAACAGGCAGTTAGACATCCCTCAAAGGGTCCCAGATTGGAGAGGGTGCAGACTGGGCTGAGGGACACACCCACCCTCTGTTCACAAATTTTGTGCACTGGGCCTCTAGTCTATCTATATAAAAGCCCAGTGACCTTTACTGCAGAATGATCAGAACAACCAGTTGCTATGATGCGCACTGACCACCAGAGGGTAGACACTCAATGCAGGAGCTGCTCCCTGGTGGTCAGTGTGCTCCCACAGCAGGAGCACTGCTCAGCCAGAAGCCAGGCTCATGGCTAATGAGTGCAGCAGCTGTGGCAGAAGCCTCTCCCGCCTCCGTGGCAGTGCTAGGGATCAGCAAGCCAAGCAGTAAGAAGTGAGCAGGTGAGCAGTTAGGACTGAGCAGGCAGGCTGTAAGGAGTGAACAAGCAGGCAGGTGGTTAGAAGCAAGGGGTTCCAGATAGGGAGAGGGTGAAAGCTGGGTTGAGGGATTCCCCTTCCTCCCCCCCCCCTCCCGCATAAATTTCATGCATCAGGCCTCTAGTGTCATTATAATAAACTACAAGTTATTATTTAACCTAAAGTTTTTCTGAGAATAATTAAAACCAATAAGCCTCATTGCCCTGAATTATGTGTGTTCAATACTAATTCACTATTTTAAAAGAATAGCATTTTTAAAGTGCTCTTTATAAAGAGAAGAGCCATCTTATAAAGCCATCTTTCTTTATAAGAAAGTTACAGAGTCAACCAAGTAATTCTGACAGGTATGGAAAGTAACCATGGCAATTTGGAAAAGTTCCATAAAAATGAGAGTTAATAAGAAAGCACTGACATACGGGCAATTTAGCTGAATGGATAAATGGTTCCATATTCATAGGTTACAGCCCCAGAAGGTACAGCCCCATGTTCACATGCTGGCACAGCAGTCCAGAAAAGGGAAAGTTTACTTCAGCAATTGTTTCAGAAGACAGAAGAGTCTTTACTGTAGAAAGATTCCCAACAAAGTGAAATTGAGTTATCTGAAAAACAATATTGGAACACAGTCCTCCATAATGGTAGATACCATAAATGAGTCTTTGTTGCATTTGTGAAATCCTAATGGACAGACTTTGCAGAAGCCCTCCATACAGTATACTAAGCTACTGCTCATGACAAGAGAGTGCTCTGTCTGTAAACAGAGGGTTTTGCTTGGCACTTAAGCATGATGGTTTAGGATCAACAATAAGGTAGTTATATTAATACTAGAGGCCCAGTGCACAAGATTCGTGTACTCAGGGGGGAGGTCCCTCAGCCCAGCCTGTGCCCTCTTGCAGTCCAGGAGCCCTTGGGGGATGGGTCTAAGCTGTCAGACATCCTCAGTGCTGCCCTGCTTCTGGCTGAGTGGTGCTCCCCCTGTAGGAGCGCACTGACCACCAGGGGGCAGTTCCTGCATTGAGCATCTGCCCCCTGGTGGTCAGTGTGCATCATAGTGACTGGTTGTTCTATCGTTCGGCTGAATTGCATATTACCCTTCTATTAGTATAGAAGACTGGATAGACCAGACGTCTTCAGGCATCCTTCAGGACATCCTTCCAGACAAAGCCATGATGGTGGGGCTGAGGTAGAGGTGGTTAGGGGTGATCAGGCCAGCAGGGGAGAGCAGTTAGGGGTGATCAGACCAGCAGGTAGAGGTGGTTAGGGGTGATCAGGCGGGCAGACAGAGTGGTTAGGGGCAATTGGACAGGCAGGTAGGTGAGGGGCTAGGAACCAGCAGTCCTGGATTACAAGAGGGATGTCTGACTGCCAGTTTAGGCCTGATCATTGGGATCAGGCTAAATCAGCAGTCAGACATACCCCGAGGAGTCCCAGATTGGAGAGGGTGCAGGCTGGGATGAGGGACCCCTCCTTTTCTGTGCACAAATTTCATGCAACAGGCTTCTAATTTATTATATAGGACTAGTGGCCTGGTACACGAAATTCATGCACGGTGTAGGGGGAGGTGTTCCCTCAGCCCAGCCTGAACCCTCTCCAATTGGGTACCCTTTGGGGGATGTCTGACTGCCAGTTTAGGTCCCTAACTGCCTCTGCCTGCCTGATCTCACCCCCAATTGGCCTCCCCTGCCAGCCTGATCTCACCCCCAACTGCCCTCCCCTGCTGGCCTGATCTTGCCCCCACTGCCCTCTCTTGCTGGCTTAATAGCCCCTAACAGTCTCTGCCTCATCCCTCACCACCATGGCTTTGTCCAGAAGGAAGTCTGACATCCAGAAGATGGCCGGTCAACGTGGTCTAATTAGCATATCACCCTTTTAGTAGTATAGATAGATTATATAGGATAGGATTGCTTAAATGGGGGAAAAAGCCTTTTCAGCAGAAGGAGATGCTCTTGGCAGACAAAAATACATAATCCCTATATCTGGACTGATAGCCGATCATATGCACTATACTGCCAAACCAGTCATTAAAAAATCAAACCACTTTCTTACATCTTACACCAAACAGCTGTTGCCCTTAAAACCCCTCCACAGCCCCTACCTTAGGTTCTGCCTTTTCAGTTAACCCAGATTCGGTTCTGATTGGTTGGTTTCTATGCCAGTCAGTGTCAACAACTCTGCCTCCTAGGCATCCATTGGTTCCTTTCACTTCACCCAGATTTGGTCTTGATTGGTCAGTTTCTATGCTAGTCAGTGTCTTTGGTCCTATCAACAGGCCTGATCAGAGAGGCAAGGCTGATTAGCAGCCCCAGAAGAGGTCAGAAAGAAAGAGATGTGTGGCTGCTTCCCAGGGCTGGAGAAAAAGAGAGGCAAGTGCTGATCAACAGCTGCCACGGAGGCTATGAATCAGACCCTGCTTCTCTCTCCCAGCCTCTCTCTGATCCCACATGTCTGATCCACAGCCTCCTTGGCAGTCAGTGCTGGGTTGGGGTGCCTGCAGTCGTGGCAGTCAGTGCTGGGTACCACGGCAACCCAGCACTGACTTCTGGTCGGTCAAACCTTCAGTCATTTTGGATATTACAGATTTTTGCTCTTTATATATATATACTAGAGGCCCAGTGCACAAAAATTAGTGCACTCAGCGGGGGGGAGGGGGTCCCTCAGCTCCGCCTATGCCCTCTCGCAATCTGGGACCTTTTGGGAGATGTCCACCTGCTGGCTTAGGCCCGCTCCCTGGGGGAATGGGTCTAAGCTGGCAGTCAGACATCCCTCTGGCAGCCTGGGAGCCCTTGGGGGATGACCACTTGCCAGTGAGAAGCAGGCCTAAGCTGGAGTCGGACATCCTTAGCACTGCTGAGGAGGCAGGAGAGGCTCCCACCACCACTGCTGTACTGACAGCCATAAGCCTGGCTTGTGGTTGAGCAGAGCTCCCCTTGTGGGAGTGCACTGACCACCAGGGAAAGCTCCTGCATTAAGCATCTGCCCCTGGTGGTCAGTGTGTGTCATAGTGACCAGACATTCCGAGTGGTTCTGCTGTTAGGGTCAATTTGCATATTATCCTTTTGTTATATAGGATAGAGGCCTGGTGCATGGGTGGGGCTGGGTTGTTTGCCCTGAAGGGTGTCCCAGATCAGGATGGGGTCCCTGCTGGGGTGCCTGGCCAGCCTGGGTGAGGGGCTGATAGCTGTTTGCAGGCTGGTCAAGCCCCCCAGCAGGAACCCTCACCCCATGAGGGTGGGGCCATCCTGGGTGAGGGGCCATCCTGGCTGTTTGTAGGCTGGACACAGCCCCTTCAGGGTGGGGGTTCCTGCTGGGGTGCCTGGCCAGTCTGGGTGAAGGGCTAATGACTATTTGCAGGCTGGCCAAGTCCCCAGCAGGAACCCTCACCCCATGAGGGTGGGGCTATCCTGGGTGAGAGGCTGATGGCTGCTTGCAGGCTGGCCACAGCCCTCAGCCACCCAAGCTCCCAGCAAGGCTGGCTGGAAGTAGGTATCTGGGGTTTATTTATCTTCTACAAGGGGCCCAGTGCACAAATGGGGTCCCTCAGCCCGGCCTGTGCCCTCTCACAGTCTGGAACCCCTCGGGAAATGTCCACCTGCTGGCATGCCTGGCCAGCCTGGGTGAGGGGCTGATGGCTGTTTGCAGCAAGGCTGGCTGGAATTTATTTAACTTCTAAAATTGAAACTTTGTTGCTTTAACCGGAGCCCAGGTCAGGTTGCCCTGACAATCCAGGCTCCCAGCGCTTCCTTGAGCCCAAGGTGGGAAGCAGGTAACTGAGGTTTGTTTATCTTCTATAATTGAAACTTTGTTGCCATGAGTGGAAGCCACAGCTATTCTAGGCAGACAGGAACCTTAGCTTCCTCCATCGCTGGGGCAAACCTCCTGCTTTTTCCAGTTCAGGCTGCCCACAGCTTCCATTGACCCAACGTCCCAGCAAGGCTGGCTGGAATAAGGTTTCTGGGGTTTATGTATCTTCTATAATTGAAACATTGTTGCTTTGAGCAGAGGCCCAGCCAGCCTAATGGAAACCTCCTGCTTATTCCAGCTCCGTGGCTGCTGGCCATCATCTTGGCTGGGTTAATTTGCATACAGCCACTCTGATTGGCTGGTGCGCATGGCTTGGCTGGTGGGCATGGCTTAGGTGTCTCAGAGTGAAGGTCAATTTGCATATTACTCTTTTATTAGATTATATAATTGAAACTTTGTTGCCTTTAGTGGAGGTCACAACCTGCCTAGGCAGGCAGCTTCCTCCATTGCTGGGGCAACGAAGCTTCCTGTGTGCTTTAGCTCTGTGGCTGCCGGCTGCCATCTTGGTTGGGTTAATTTGCATACAGTCGCTCTGATTGGCTGGTGGGCCTGGTTTGAGATGTAGCAGAGTGACACAATTAGCATATTATTCTTTTATTAGATTAGATAGATAATGAATTTACAGAAAGAGAAACTAAAGAAACACCCCATTTACCATTGCAACAAAAAAAACACACGAAGTTACCTAAGAATAAACTTAACTAAGGAGGTAAAAGACCTGTACTTGGAAAACTACAGGATGTTAACCCTGCTTCTCTCTCCAGGCGTCTCTCCAAGCCTGATCTGCAGCCCTCTTGGCAGTTAATGCTGGGATGCCATGCCTGCAGTGGCAGCAGTCTATGCTAGGTCGCCACAGCAACCCAGCACTGACTACAGGACTGACTTTCAGTCAGTTGAGCCTTCAGTCATTTTGGATGTTATGGACCTTGGGTTTTTATATATTAGGATCTGTCAATCATCACTTTCTTCTACTTTGGTTGGTTAATCCTCAATGAAGAACTTTCAATAAAGCATATCCTCTTAATTAATGGTGCTCAAGAAAAATGAAGACTACCTTGCAAAGTTCTAAAATAAGCAAATTCATCCACAAATGTCCAGAAACTTTACTCAAGTTCACAGATAAAAACTAATGAACAGACTGGATAGTTCAGAAGATGAGGAGAAAGGCATTTAACCAGTCACTGCAAAATAAAAGTGACTTAGAATCTCCCTTTTAAAATAAGGTCAAACCTTCTTTGCAATACTGTTAATGGAACTGATATTAAGATATTAACAGAAAACTTCCAAAAATAAAAATTTCATGTTTATTTATTTTTCCTGTATGTATATTTGGGAAATTCATCACAAACATTGACACCATAAGGAACAGTACTTAAGCTCTCAAAACATAATTGCATATAAAACAAGCCTTTATTATGACTTGATTTCATTTTGATTGGTATTAGTTCAGACCAGTCATTTTTATTTATTTATTTTTTTAATAAATTTTATTGATTTTTTACAGAGAGGAAGGGAGAGGGATAAAGAGTTATAAACATCAATGAGAGAGAAACATTGATCAGCTGCCTCCTGCACACCTCCTACTGGGGATGTGCCCGCGACCAAGGTACATGCCCTTGACTGGAATCGAACCTGGGACCTTTCAGTCCACAGGCCAATGCTCTATCCACTGAGCCAAACCAGTTAGGGCAAGACCAGTCATTTTTAAAAGGTGGTTCTGATAAATTTATATGTCATTAAGTACCCAATCTTTCCACAGGCCAGTATCAATACTAGGAGCTTATACCTTCAGTGGAAAACAAAATGGCTATAATCAATTCTTACTACACATTTGAACTGGTCCAAAAGGTCACACATTTTTGAACTGGTCCTTCTCTATGTACCCAACATCCTCCAGCAGCTATCTGACCACCTTGAGAGTGGATGGTATCACCCTTCACACACTCAGTCTCCCCAGAGCAGCCTACACCCAACTGTCTGATTTATTGGATTTGCTGGGTACTCAGGGAAGTAAGGGTTTGTATTTAAAAGCTCCCCTTCCCCAGTAGCTGAGATTGGAGGCTTAGAACACCTTACACTTTGTCTCTTTGGGGATAGCTTGAATAAAACTTAGGATAGCAAAGAAGAGACTATTCTAAACTGAGGAGGAAAACTAGAACTGAGGTTTTCAAACACTTTTTGGCCATGGGTTCCTTTAAGAAATTAATCAAAGCTATAGACTCCTTCCAAAACTAAAGAAAAGAATACATACATTTGCCCATGTTTCACACAAATTTCAAATGAGAGATCTTATCCAGAAATCAAGTGCAATCAACAGTGCCACAGCCTTTTCCCCATGTCCTGTGTGACCTCTGCACTGTGTTTATTTTCTAATCTTGTTTCTAAGCTGGTGTTGGTTCCCTGGGTGGGTGGACCTGGGGCCTGTGTCCATGGGAGACAGTGAAGGTGGGAGGAGGGCATAGGTTCCGGGCCCCTGCTCTGTTTGCCTCCTGACACTTGATCAGTTGTGGCAGAGAGCGCAGCAGCTGTGCCAGCTCTGATTGTCTTGTCCTAAATGGGGGTAATTCACATATAATTTTTTTCAACACTTCCAGTATTTCTTTCAGACGCTAAGGACATGATCCAACAAGAAATCAAGTTCCATGGTTTAAGTAAAAATACAATTCAAAATACATACTATACTGTGTGTCCAATGGACATTTCTGATAAACATCTCAACTGTTTAACAAATACTGAGGAGAAACTAAAAGCACCCCAAAGGCACCAGCCTGTAAGTGCTGCCAAAGTAAGTGTCCGGAAGGCTTTTAAAGCGATTGACAGCTAATTCAAACAGGTCAGAGTGGTCCCCCAAGGCCTGAGTCCTTCCTTCTGCTGAGGAGTCAGCCACTTACACAGTAAAGACGGGGACAAGCTTAGGACTAAATGCTCTGAAAGGCTTTTGTCAAATGGCCCTTCTCAGCATCTCTGATATCACCAGAGGGCAGTTACAGTTACTGCTCAACCAAACTGTTAGCATGTCCTAACAGTCAGAGCAACTATGACTTCCTTTAAGAAAACAAAATCTTCACCCTGACCATTTTGGCTCAGTGGATAGAATGTTGGCCTGTGAACTCAAGGGTCTCAGGTTCGATTCCGGTCAAGGGCATGTACCTTGGTTGCAGCCACATCCCCAGTAGGGGGTGTGCAGGAGGCAGCTGATTGATGTTTCTCTCTCATCCATGTTTCTAACTCTCTATCCCTCTCTCTTTCTCTCTGTGAAAAATCAATAAAATACATATTTAAAAAAAGAAAACAAAATCTCCTAATCTCTGTAAATTACATGATTTTCTAACTACTATGCTGTACATATGAAACTAAAACAGAATAGTATTGAGTGTTAACTATAATTGAAAAATAAAAAATAACATACCAAATAACCAGATAAATTAAAAAAAAGAAATTAAGTAAAAAAGCCACTTATAATGTATTAGGAATGCCTTCAACCAAAAATAAAAACATCTTTTAAATATGGAGTACTGTTTTAGGAAAGCTTACCAGCTGTGATAGTTGCTGATAACATCACATTCCTTTTATTTTTCTGGTACAACATGAGTTTTTGTTGTTTTTTGTTTGTTTGTTTTTTGTTTAAATATAGTTTTATTGATTTCAGAGAGAAAGGGAAAAGGAGAGAGATAGTAACATTAATGATGAGAGAGAATCATAGATCAGCTACCTCCAGCATGTCCCACACTGGGGATCGAGCCTGCAACTGGCCACGTGTCCTGACCAGGAATTGAACCGTGACCTCCTAGTTCATAAGTTGACACTCAACCACTGAGCTGCACCAGCCAGGTAAAACACTATATTCTCAAAGTTTGATCTTTCAGATACATCACATTTCCTCTCTGAGAAGACAAAGATGTCAGGGGAATGAATAGAAGGCACTGTACAACAAGAAAGAGAGTGGAACCCAGAAATGGCAATGCAGAAAGAAGACTCTGAGTTGGGGAAAGGGAATGAAGAGGGATACCATTGCCCATGTGGCCACGGAGCAAAGGACACTGGAAGCACACGGGCACACGGGGGGCTGGTGATGTCCAGCTCAGTATTCCTTGGAATAGAAGGTAAAAGAACAAAACTATTTGAAGCTAGAGAATAATGACCCTCATTTCTTAAACTGTATAATAGTGCAAAGAGAAAAAAAAAGAAACATCAATTAGTTGAAACTTGTTAGAAGAGCTTTGATGGGCTTTGGGAGAATTGAGGTAACAGAAAGCAATTTATATGTTCCTAGGTATAATATCTAGATAAAGAACCAAGAAGGCATAGTAAATGTCTGGTTGTACTGGTATAAAACCCATTCTTAATACTCTTCTCAGTAAAATCATTGGAGGTTTCAGGGACTGATACTCAAAATGCAGGACCATAGACAGGCTAGGTCTGTTCATCTCTCTGGCAACCAAATTCTGGCTACATAGTGGCTTATTAGACTCTGAATTAGGGAAATACAAAGAGAAACTCAAATCCGTCTATTTGTGAGCAGCTATAGTTGAAGATGGAGTGGGAGGTGATTTAAACTATTGAATTTTGGTTATTAGCTGTGGGTTTCAATTCTCTAGCATCTCAGCTCCCAGGGGAAGCAATATTTAAGAGGTAGCTGTAGAAATAAAAATGATATGATGGGGAGAGTGGCAACATTCTGAATGGCAGCTTTTGACTGGCAGATGGCCTTGGTTTTAAGAGGCCAGTTGGCAGGGTTGTGTCTCTGATAGTCATCTATCAGAAGATGCAAGGTGGAAAAAGCTCCTGTGCACTTCCACATCAGAACCACCAGGATGGCTCTGAGATGCACAGATCATGAAATAATGACAGGTTCATGATAATAAGAACCAAGAAGATAAAACTAAGGTAGAGAATCTGTCTAATGTGCTATTAATATCGGTAAGTGTCCAAACTGAACTCTGCTGTTGAACTTGTTTCTACTGTCTGGAAAAACATCTAAGTAAAAGAAAATCCCAATGAAGAATTCTGGCTCAAGTACTTCCTGGATGAAAGCCCTATAATTATCTTCTTTAGTGCTGGTTCAGGACTGTTATCGTTATTTTTGTTTTACTTGTAACAAATGAAAAAGAAGTGGACAGAGGATTTCAACTTTTCAAATAACTTTAGACTTTTGCTAAAGCACAAACCACACCATTAACTGTTATTATTGTGTGTGTGTTATGCTCTTGGCTGATCACACAATGATCTAAGAATTGTATTCCAATGCCCAAAATATCTGCTCATGTCCCTCAAACCTAAGGAGTAGAATCTGAGTACTCATGTGACACAGTCCATATTCATATCAACACCTTACATATTTTAGATAAGTTTTCATTGGCCATCTCCTTTCTCATTCTGTCATTTTTGTCTTTTATAATTGTTTTATTTTATTTCATTAATTAAATAATTTTCAGTTTTCTATATTCCATCTTTCTTTTTGTAAGATGACATAAATACTCAGAAAAATCTTCACTGCTTTCAGACCTGGAATAAATACATTACTTTGTTTGGTTTCCCTCCCTCTCTCTCTTCCTTCTTTCTTTTATTAAGATTACTGTTTCAGAGTAGTTGAAGGGAAGGAGGAGAGATTTCCCATAGATCTCCTGCACCCACACATGCATAGCCTCCTAAATATCAACATTCCCCATTACAGTGGTACAGTTGTTACAGTTGATGAACCTACATTGACATGTCATCATCGCTCAAGTCCATAGTTTACATTAGGGCTCACTTTTGGTGTTGTATATCTGAGTTTGGACAAATGCATAGTGATACGTAACCATCATTCCAGTATTTCTTTTTATTCTCCAACATTGAACACCATGGCTTATCTGAAATTTAATACAATATTTGGTTATAACCAAAATATAAGTTATTCTTTTCTTTACTGTTTTTCTTCACACTGTTATTCTATTGTTTTAGCAAGCTGCATTAAGTAATTGATCCTTTCTTCAAGGTTGCACTACTTATTTGTATGTCATTAAATAATCTAAATCAAAATCTGTAATTTATATACTATTATTTTTAATACAATACCACAAAATTTGAATAATGGTCATTTGTAATAGATTTTTTAAAAATTTCGTAAGGCAAGTTTATCTTCATGACTTTATTTGTTAAAATTCCAGTTTTGATTTCTTGCTTCATTCAAGGTGATTTAACTATCAAATTATAAAGTATTTTGTGAGGACTTTTATTCAAAATTAATAAGAATCTTTGAACCAAGAAAGGTGGGAATTCTAGTCAAATTATATCTTTAATTCAGCAGATAGTTATTAAGCTCCTACAATTTTCAAGCACCTTTCTAAGCTCTAGGGCTTAAAATGTAAGCAAGGGTATGCTTCTTTCCACTCTACTTCCAAAAGAGTAAAATTCAAATTCATAAAGGTTAAAACTCAAATAGTTTGAAAATACCGAGAACAGCTCCAGGAGAGCTGTCCATTAACCCTCTCCCTCCCATTATGGGGTCTTATAAGGGCTCCAGGAAGCAAAGGACTCATGAACGTTTTTGATGCTGAGAAATACCAGAAACCACTTATGTAGATTTAATGTCCATTACATATTTTGAAAATTTCAGATATTTTCACATATTATTTCATTTGACGAATACACCAATTTTTACATGGGCCTAATTTGTGTACAGAATTCGAGGTTAAAAGGTCCCTATATTCATAGCAGTACAAATACGATAACTAAGATCTGGAAACAGCCCAAGCGCCCATCAGTAGCTAAGTAGATAAAAAAGCTGTTACATTTATACCATGGAATACTATACAGCAGTAAAAAAAGAAGGATCTTTTACCCTTTGAGACAGCATGGAGGGACTTGGAGAGTATTATGCTAAGTGAAATAAGCCATTCAGAGAGAGAAAAGTATCACATTATCTCACTTATATATGGAATTTAATGATCAAAATTAACTGATGAACAAAATACATCCAGGAACATAGAAGCATAGAACAGACTGTTGAATCTAAGGCGGGGATGGGTGGGTGGATAGGTGGGAAGAGATCAACCAAAAAAATGGTATGCATATATGCATAATCCTTGGACACAGACAATAAGGTGCTAAAGGGCTGGAGTTGGGGCTGGGAGCGGGCTAGAATGGATCAATAGGGGGAAAAGGGGGACAGTATGTAATAGTCTCAACAATAAAGATTTAAAACAAAAAAAGGCCACAGAAGCCTGGATTGTAAAACATATATTAGGTTAATAGATATGTTCCACTTAACATATCCTAATCACCCAAGGATTGTCATGACAAACATGAACTCTATCTAGGTCAGCAACATAAGCTAGGCAGAAATGCTTTCATTGGCAAGTTTAGGCTAATATTGCTGCTCTAATTAGAGTTATGATGTCAGTTTGGAAACACAATGGATGAGACGCTGTGCTCTAGTGAAAGCATTCCTACAATTTCCATCAACATAGATAAGCTCCTACACAATGCAAAGGAGATGAGTGTAAAGTCAGAGTAGAAGGAATGGTAAGCAAAGGGCAATCTCAGAATTTTCATTGTGAAGGAGTTACCTTCTTAGATTATTATTATTTTTTATTGTCTAAAGTTTTACATATGTCTCCTTTTTCCCTGATTGACCCCTCCCCCAGCCATTTCCACTCCTGGCAAGCCCCCACCACCCCAGTGTCTGTGTCCATTGGTTCTACTAATATGCATGCATACATATCCTTTGGTTGCTTTCTAACCCCCACCTTCTTAGATTATTAGATTGACCTCCTGCTTATGTTTTCATTATTATTAATGTGCATGGTCAAAATTCTAAGGAAAAGTCATAAGACTTTAAAGATGTCATCATTACCCAATCACATAAAGAAAATTTACAAGGCAACATTTTATTTCATTTACTTTTTTGTGAGTCCTAACACTTCTAGCCTCATATACTCCTGCCAGTTATCATTAAAAATAATGTCCTGAGTCTCACATCATGTCCATTTCACTCATCACCACCTTCCATCAGCATCCTTAAAGTGAATACGCGTTAGTACAGGTACATTTAAAAATACTTTGCCTAAACTTGTCACCAGCACACCCCCTGTTAAATGTTTTCATATAACTCTGTTCAGAGCCATTTCTTTATGTGTATGTATATCATCCCATTATCTGATCAATCTAATCTAATAAAAGAGTAATATGCAAATTGATCCTTACTCCAAGATGCCTAAGCCACGCCCACCAGCCAATCAGAGTGACTGTATGCAAATTAACCCAGCCAAGATGGCAGCCGGCAGCCACAGAGCTGGAACGAGCAGGAGGCTTGCCCCAGCGATGCAGGAAGCTAAGGTTCCTGTCTGCCTAGGCCTAGGCCAGCTGTGGCCTCTGCTCCAGGCAACAAAGTTTCAATTATAGAAAATAAATAAATCCCAGATACCTGCTTCCAGCCAGCCTTGCTGGGAGCTTGGGTCGCTGCGGGAAGTGGCCAGCCTGCAAACAGTCATCAGCCCCTCACCCAGGCTGGCCCGGCACTCCAGTGGGACCCCCCCTCCCTGAAGTGGCTATGCCAACCTGCAAACAGCCATCAGCCCCTCACCCAGGCTGGCCAGGCACGCCAGCAGGTGGACATCCCCTGAGGGATCCCAGACTGGGAGAGGGCACAGGCTGGGCTGAGGGACCCCCCAAGTGCACAAATTTTTGTGCACTGAGCCCCTACTACTGGCATAAAGTTAAGAAAAGTATTTGGGTAACTTATATTTAGAAATCTACTCCTGAGCACAACAAATGCCGCACACAATTCACTTGCAACTCCCACTTTACTCTGAGAAACAACCTTTTAAAAAGTTTCCTTTAACATTTCTGTTCTCTGACTTTTGTTGATATTCCAAATCCAGTGAATAAGTAATTATCCCAAAGATATAATTACATCATAGATTTCAAAATTCTACAGCTAAAGATGTATTTGCTTAAGGGCTTATTTATGTTTTTAAAGACTTCAGTGTTTTGCCTCCTTTTCACCCTGGGTGGTTCATCTTTCATCTGTGGAGTGTGTAGTTTCTTATATTTTCTTCTTCTGAAGATGAACAGTGAACACCTGACTGTTCCAGCAAAGCCTGACTGTGAGCATTGGCACCATGACTCAGATTTAATTACTAGTTACTGGATGAGTACCATGTGTCAGGCCGTGAGTGAGGCGTTTCTGCACAATTGGCTGAATACTCCATGTGTACATGGACCTAATTCATTAGGTGACTATTTAACAAATTCCCATGTTACCATGTCTTTTATCTTCTGTATTCTAATGTTTTTACATCTTGGGGTCTTGATGACTCTAGAGGGACTACTCTTCACAGGGTGAGCAAATTACTAGAGATAAACATCTTTCCTTCCAGTATGCCTTTCTTATGCAAAACAACCAATACTGAGTACAAACTCCCAATTACCTCCTTAACTGGCTCTCATTCCCCTAACCAAAACACCTCAGGGCCAGGTACAAAACATCTAGGAACGTCCCTGTGTCCCAGAGTCCTCTGAAATTATTCCAAATAGCCAATCCTAAACTTGTTTACTTTGCTTCCTGTTCTTTCCAGTGGAAACCACAATAAAGTCTCTTGTCCGTATTTCCTTATTCCCTTTGACTCCACTGCTTCCCTGGTTCCCATGGAATATGAGTATAATAAATTTCTTCCTTTATGACAGTAATATCTCTATATGCACATCTTACCATGCCTGACTAAAACAAATCACCCCACATAATCATAGACCTAGCAACTAAGATTATCCTGTTTTTCTTTCATTCTATCCTCTGTGTTTTTTTTAAAAAAAGATTTAAACTTTTCTTTTTCTCATTTGTCATTTGTCTGATCCATGTTAACAATTCTTAATAAAATTAAGTATATGTAAGTTCCTTTAGAGTAAACCCAAAGATTTAATTGATCATTATTTTCTCCTATGTGAACAAGCCATCTCTGATCTATCTGCCAAGTCCCTTCACGGCACCCGCTACTGTGCCATTCTACTTCACCATCTACAGGGAGAGTCAGGAACAGCCCTCTGCCCACATCATTCATCATCCCCTGAACCAGCAAACTAGGTGAAGCTTAGAAACCCATCAGTGGGCTCTTGTTGCAAATGGCTTTCACAGGTTCTATATTTCACTGGACTGGAATCTGGGTGTGTCATTGCAGGTCCAACTAATTACGTTCGTAGGCTGTGGGGTCATTTGGCCAATGCTAACTTGCTTCAATCCTCAGAACTGCTTTAGAGTTCACTGCTATGTTACACTTCACTGCCATTCCTTTTGCTGGCATCCCTATTAAGCTTTCTGTCCTTGTTCTAGAAATCAAGTTTGCTTGACCAGGGAGCAGAGCAATAAAGAAGCAGAGGCAATGACAGATGAAAATCTGAATTGCCATCAAAACTTTCTCTATCTTTTTAATATGTTTCTTTGTCAAAAGTCAAAATATAAAAGATAGGCTTTGGGGGAGGTTAACAAGTAGACTACAAGGCAAGGCCTTTAAGTAGATATATATGTTCTTGGAGGTGTACATCCAGACAAGGTTACCAGCACTGAGTTTCTGCTTCAAGGGAACCTACTGAAGCAAAGGGTTAATTCTGGTATGTATCAAATGTACAGACCGCTGTTAAAGTGCCATGTTAAAACATAACTGGCAGTATTTTCTTTATTTTTGTATAAAATCAAAATAATGCCGTGTCTTACAACTGATGGTATTTAAGATTTGATGATACATGGAAGTAAAGATGGTTTGCTAGTTAATTTAGAAGCTTTATAAATAGAAGAGAATATATAGTGGAAGATTGTTGATATGGGACAGTTTTAAGTTAACGAGGTGTTTGCATGAACCCAACTTTAGGCAAATGGTGCAATATCAATAATTTGATAGAGTTTTGTAAATCACTAGTTATTTTAAAGACATGTACTTCACTCTATCCCAACCATGTTTCTAATACATTTTTTTAATCCTGGTATAAGCATGTGACAATGAGCATACCTCACACTCTACTTTCCCAGCTTTAATTAGTGCTGCTCCAGTGTGGGGGAGTTTAGAGATGCTGGAGGAGAGATACTGGGGCTGTGTTCTAAACTGAAAACCAAATACTGTTATGGGGATTGAGTGAAATAATTAGACAGGAGAGTCCACATAAAATCCCAAAGCAGGACTTTGATATTCTTAGCACTAGAGGAGCATGAGTAAAATGCACCCACAGGGATATGTTTCCAAGCAGCATATGGTCACAGCTCAAAAAATGCATTTATTTCTTTTAGGCTTATTACTGCCAACCATTTTGGAACCAGAGAGAGTTGAAAACTATACCACGGATGAGAACACACACACACATCGCTGGGGAAGGGAAATATTAAAACAACAGCTGTAGATTACAGTAGCAGACACAATTATTTTTAGGCGCAGCTTCAAAACTTACTGTATCATAACTGTGAAATCAGTTTTTTTTATATTGTTCAGCCAACTGAACAATATAAAAAGTGTCAAAGCAAGTAATCAAATCAGAAATAGGTGTGTGGTCACATACATCACAAGACAACATGTGAAAGGGTTTGTATATGGTGAGCACATCTCTCCAACAGTGTTGACAACAGGCTACAGTACATATCGGCAGGACCCTAAGTTAGTTGCCTTTCTGGTCAGCAGAGGACAGTCCAGGGATTCCCTAGACTAGTACTACCGTCTCCTAGTAACTTTGTTTTAGTCTTTCCTTTTATGTAGGCTGGCCTCTGTCAGGAATTCTCTGACAGTTGGACAGGAGGACAAGTACACCAGTTTGAACACTGAAGGGGATGTGTTGCTGCCAACTGGGGGTGTACATATATGTGCAGATCCAAAATAGACTTGATGACTGTGAGGGTAGAGACTGTTCTACGTTTGCTAGTGGGGGGAAAATTCTGTTACCTGTCTTTGGAATAAATTTATCTGAAAGGGCAAGGAGCTTATGTCTGGAGTTGTCCATCTGATTTACATGCTGAGGACTGAGGATGGAGGAGAGTCTGGAAGTCCCTTGGTGAGATGTCAGCCCTTGGTGAATAAAACATCTGCTGAGCACAGACATACAGTGATGGGTTTCCAGAAAGAGAAGATGTTCTATAAAGGGGTCTGGTTGAGGAGGCCAGTAGGCAGTCTATTTTGCCATATTTGGATTTTTTACTATAACACATACTAGTTTCTCTCAAGAGGGGTTGGGAAACAGCATACAGAACATACAAGTTCAAATCCCAACTTTGTCACTTACTTGTTATATAATCTTGAGAAAACTACAAAAACTTTTTAAACTCTAAAACAGAAAAAGTAATACCTCATCAGAGATTATAAGAATTAAAGAATATATGTAAAACACCTAGTAGTATATCTGACACATAGAATGTGCTCAATATAGGAACACTGTTCTGTCACTACTGACTAAAGAAGTTTCCTTCTACTTATGATGTAAATGTTCTTACAGATACAATGTTATCTGGTGTGGGGATAAATCATACGGATCACAAAAACATGCTGATGTCCTTGGCAAAGGACACAACAGGGCACAAAAGGTCTCCAGGGCCCAGAAGTTGGTATTATGAATGAAACAGTCTTATGGTATGACTATGTCTTGGTAAGAAATAAAGTAACTGTGAGAATCTACATGTGATCAGAATAGTATCAGAATTAGAATTAGTAGGCAACATATATTTGTTGAGACCTGCTAATTTCAAGTCCATGCAATACCCACTTTACTGTCTCTACCTGAACTACTTTGATTCCTTCAATCTTGTGTAAAACTCATTTCTGGCTCTAATTATTTCTCTGCATTAGAGAAAGTTTTGTAAAGCAAATGATCCTCACCTGTACCCCAACTAGTTTTGAAGGCTGAAACTTTCTCCTGTCTTCAACTGGACATGCATGCTCCGCATTCTTTGTTTCCACCTGTTACCCTGAGAGCTGGGCCACAACTTCCCCCACCCTTTCTTGTGCTCCACAGCAGCCAGCGCTCAGGGAAAGCCTGTTGCAAGCACGTGGCAATAAGAAAATATTCAGGACTTGACAGAAGTAATCATTGGCACCTTGGACATTCTAGTGATTGGGGGCTTTACTTAGAAGATGAGGTAGAGAGACACATTTTTTAAGCTCTGAGAGTACAGACCTTGGTAGAGCCCATTCTAGGAGGAGAACGTGGGGACACTGACTACTTGATGCACTGCTTCCAAAAAGTCATAGTTGTTCCCAAGGGGGTTCCTACAGATGAGTTTCCTCAAGAACACCCTGTGTCAGGAATGCTGCTCTGATCAGAAAGCAGCGTGGGTTCCCGCATGCCCACATTCAGGGCACAGGCACCCGGCAAGCAGGGGAGCTGCCTCTATTAAAGGCGCGGGCCTTGGGGACGCCAGTCTGGCTCCTGGAGTCTCAGCGTCAAACTTTCTCTTGGAACAAAAGCTCTTTCAAACCACTTGGAGACACAGGCGAATGGAGGATGGGGATGCCACCAGCTGCCGGCCAGAGACAGCACCTCCCCCTGGGCTCCCCCCTCTTCCTCACTGGGACCGCCGCCCGGCAGCGTAGCCCCGCCCCGGCCCCGCCCGCCTCCACTCCCTCCGCGGTAACCAGCTCATCCCTGGCTCCAGAGCCCAGCGCCTCAGGGAGCCTCGACCTGGGCGCTACGGTGCCCGGCCCAGGGGCGAACGGGGCCACTACCTTAGGAAGAGGCCAGGGCTCCTGCGCTCGAGGACGGCCGCAGCATCGCCGGGACGCCGCCGCCACTGCCGCCGGAGCCTCTCGTGCTCCCCAAGCTGCACTCAGCCGGCTGCGCCCGGGCTCGGCTGCGCCGCAACCTCCACTGTCAAGTGTAGCCCCGCCTCTTCTGCGCCGGGATTGGCTGTCGGCGTCGTTGTCCCGCCCCCGCGCCGCGCCCTCCAGCTCCCGTGCGCGCGCGGCCTAGGAGGGTCCCCTGCTGGGTGGCGCTTCCTGTGGGCGTAGCGCGGAGCCTGGGTTCCCGAGCTCTGCAGGGTCCCTCTCCTGGGCCAGAAGGAAAGAAAAGGGGAGGAGAAGAAAGGGAACGGAACACAGCTTCTCTAGGGGAGGTCGGCTGCGGCCGTTCTGCCCTGGAATCTGAATTGTACAGACACATTTACTAAGCGAAGGTTCACGAGGGTGGGGTGTTGCAAATGTAGCCACAGGGTGTTTTTGGTTTTGTTTGTTGGGGCGCGGGGGAGTCGTTAATTTTGTTTTTGTAGATCTTTCAAAAAAATTTGTCAATCACAGTTGGCATTCAAAATTATATTAGTTTCAGGTAAAACAGCATATACAGCATAGTAGTTAGGCAATCATATAATTTACAAAGTGATTCCTCCCATAAGTCTAGTACCCCATAAGTCTAGTAATCATACATAACTCTTATAATTATTCACAATAATTGTCCCTATGTTGTACTTACATCGGCATGACTATTTTGTGACTACCAATTTGTACTTCTTAATCCCTTCACCTTTTTCACTCAGACCTCCAATCCCTCCTCCTATCTGACAACCATTAGTCTGTTCTCTATGAGCCAGTTTCTGTTTTGTTTATTTATTTTGTTTTTTAGGTTGGTGTTCTAACCTGAAGGTTCCCTCACACACGGTGTACACTTCTTTATTTTATGAAAAGAGTAAATTCAGTTCAACACGTGTCCAGGGTCACAAGGCAGAAGGTTGATTCTAGGCTAATATAAGAAATCAAAGCTACCTCGGATTTTGTTTATTTCAGTCATGGGAGAGATGATTCTAATACTCGACATTCTGTGTACATGTAATAAGATTAATTAAAAATCCAGAGAAACAGGAAGTAGGTTAGTGATTGCTAGGGAGTGGGGGGAAATGTGGAGTGACTTCTAATGGGTAGGGGTTTCCTTTTGGGGTGATGAGAATGTTCTGCAATTCAATGGTAGTGATGGCTGCACTGCTCAATATATACTAAAAGCCTGAAGTGTACACTTTAACTTAGTGAACTTTACGGTTTGTGATTGGTATCTCAAAGCACTTACAGAAATATATCGCGAGTGAGATTGCTTTGGGGAAACCCACATAAGCACATAATTACACTAAGTCACAATTCTGTTCTTTGTAGGCAGAAAATTATGTGCATGCACCCATTCATTCATGCATTCATTCATTCAATAAGCCATGTATATCTTCACCAGATACTCTGAAGGGATACAAGGCTTAATAATACATGATCTGTTGTCAAACTATTGAGGGGGGCAGGCATTGTAATACAATAAAGTGTCTGTTACTCCAAGAGAGTTAAGCTAAGTGCCATGTTTAGGTTACTAATGTTGTTGGAAGTGGAGTCTTTGGGATACTGCTGGAATAAGAATTTCTGGAGGTCCCCAGAGGAGGATAAGATATTGTAGAAAGTTTTATTTCTGTGGAATTACACCTCTGAGTTTCCAACATCTCATTTTCCTTTGTCCTGCTAAGGAAGAAGTCTCATTTTATTTCCAGCAGAGCTAGGATCAAAGTTGGTGTCCAGAGTTTTTGTTCCATGTTAGGGAATAGTCCAAGCTAGCATCAGGCTAGCTTAGTTTGTGTTTCCTGATGCATTGTGTGCACAGGGTCACATGGTCATGGAGGGAACATGGGCAGGAGCAAAGCCAAAGGAACCAGAGAGCCAAGTGAATGAGCTCCTCTGCCTAGGGGATTATGTATTCCCCAACTTTTGTGGGCCTGCAGTGGCTTTGGCCAGTGATCTCTGTTCCCAGGCTAGACTGACAGGAAAGTACTTTTCCTATGTACCTTTCCCTACTCCCTGCCCATGGCTCTATCACCCCTTTGTGCAGTTCTTTCCCCTAGTAATCCACAGGGAGTGGGCTAGTGGTTCCCTGTGGTGTGCAAAATAGCTTCCTGGCGAAGCTGCCCAAATAACGTGCCTATAATATCTGGCCTTCCCTTTGCTCCTTTTCTGTTATTAATAACTAGCTAATTACAATGGTATCACTAATAACTGAGAAAGAATCTTGGCATCCGTCATGAAGGACTGGAGTGCAGTGTTTGTTCTATTAGCGATGACTGATGTGGCCCATTATAAGAGGTCTGACAGGAAGTGAAGCTGAACAATTACAGGACAAAATATCACCGTAGATTAGAGCTCAGTTCAAAAGGGGCAGCTGAGTCTTGAACATTTAAATTGCTCTGGGTCTTTCCCCATCCCTGGTATAATGCATGATTTTGGTTTTGAATGGTCTCAATCTAATCCCAGTTTCACCATCTAGTAAAAGCACAATAGTACCATTAACTGACTTTCATGTCTGCTTTTCTGGTACACAAATGCTTTCCTGAATTCTCTCCTCAGAAGCTGGACAGCTGAGGGGATGCGCCTAAGGCCTGTGGTTTCTAAGTGATGGAGCTGGAACAGACCTCCATTTTCTGGCTCTGGATCCCCTGTTCTTGACATTATCAGCTATTTGAGTTGTGAAGCTTCCTTAGCAGCAGCAAATGAAACCTGTTCACAACTTAGAGTTGATTTTTTTGATTAGGAAGTAGGAATATTAAAGGCCCTGAAGGACTCTCCCCCCCCCCCCTTTTCTTTCCTCCCCACCCCCCTCCACACACAGCTTCTGATCTCCTTATCTCCTCACCTGGAGGCTACATATTTTTATTAACAGTATACAATTGTCAGCACTGTCCTTTCTTTTCACCTTTCCTTTCATTCCTGATGGAATCATGAACACATTTTGAAAGCAGCCCTGTGCCTTTTTAATTTCCTTACTTCCCCTCCCCCCTCTTGTATCTTCATCCAACTTCACCCAACCCGGACTCCAACCTCTTCCCATCCTCAGAGCCCAGGACCCAGTAGGCCCTTCACAAATTTGTAAGTGTTTAATGGCATTTTATCATCAAAAAGGGAATCATGCCCCAGCTGGGTTGGTGCAGTGGTTGGAACATCAGTCCTTGGACTGAAGGATCTTAGGTTCGATTCCAGTCAAGGCCACGTACTGCAGTTGCAGGTTGCAGGCTCCATACAATACAATAATAACTGGTAGGGGCGGGTGTGGGAGGCAACCAACTCATGTGTCTCTCTCACATCAATGTTTCTCTCTGTTTCTCCCCCTTTCTTCCACTCTCTCTAAAAATTCGTGGAGAAAATACCCTTGGGTGAAGAGTAACAACAACAAAAAAGGGAATTAATTTTTTCAGTACTAATTGTTTGTAGTGCTGACATGTATTGTGAAATTTGGGTATTAATTTTCCCATTTAGCATATATGCTCTAAAGCTTTGGGACTCAATGTAAAAACATGAGAGAATTACATTTTACACATAATAAGCTGTGAATTGAGTTCTAAATCTAAATGCCTGAAATTTAAGAGTTAGTTTCTATCCAGGAAAGTACAATAGTAATATTGTAACAGTAAATAATTAGCCCTTGAGAGGATAATAATTTTAATATTTATCACATAATTTCTTTATCTCTGAAGAGATAATTTACTAGTGGTTTTAGAGGTCTTTAAAATCTTCTCTAAATCTTCTTTATTTTTCTTTCTAACTTCCTCCCAGTTAATAATGGTGGATTTTGTAATAAAAAATTATAATTTCAACAGAAACATCAAAAGTGCTTTATTCAGAGTAATGTCCATTGCTAACTAAACATTTTCCCATCTTTGAGGTAATTTGTAGATACCATCCCAATAGAACTTTTCTTGTTTTGAGGAAAACTATTCAGAGATCCAATTTTTCACTTTGTATGTTTTGAAGTGCTGCTCAGAAAGTGCATGTGCCATCGATAGGAACAAGTGGTAATCTGAAGGAGCAAGGTCTGGTGAATACAGTGGGTGGGTTAATACTTTACAGGCAGGATCTTTTAACGTGTCTTTAGCTGGTATTGAAATGTGTGATGGTGCGTCATCATGAAGCAAAATTACTTTGCCGTGTCTTCTGGAACATTCTGGTTGTTTCACAATCAAAGCATGGTTCCAATTGATTATTTTTTTGTTGGTAGTGATCGGTATTAATGGTTTCACCTGGTTATAGAAGCTCATAATACACCACATCTTCCTGATCCCACCAAAGCAGAGCATTGTCTTCTTTCCGAAGTGATTTGGTCTTGCAGTCAATGTTGATGGTTGACCTGGATTAACCCAGGATTTTGTGCATTTGGGAGTTCTCAAAGTAAATCCACTTTTCATCGCCAGTCACAATTCGATGCAAAAAAAAAAATAAAAAAATACTTTCTTTTGTGCCATTGAAGCAACATTTTACTGATGACTTTTCAGTTTTCCATTTGTCTTTTGTTCAGTTGATGTGGCACCCATTTTCCTTCCTTTAAAATCTTTTCCATTGCTTGTAAATGATCAGAAATGGTTTGCTGAGCAAAGTTTAATCTTTCTGCAAGTTGCTTTTGAGTTTGACATGCATCTTCATCCAATAATGCTTGTAATTGTTGGTCTTCAAACTTTTTCGGTTGACTTGAACGTTCTGTTTTTCACATAGAAATAATCACTTTTAAAGCATTTGAATCAGTGTTCACAAGTATCTTGAGATGGAACATGTTCACCATAAGCTTCCCAAAATATTCAGCAGCACTTCTCTTCAAAATAAAGTAATGAATTATAATTTCCCGCAAATGCTCTTTTTTTGACACAAAATTGGACATTTTTAAGTGTAAAAATATCTATGATGTTAACACCTTCAGCAAATTTGACATACGAAGTTTTGAAGCTTGCTGTCAATAGAACAAAATAGTGTACATATCAAATCGCATATCTATAAACATATGTGTAACACCATCTACTGAAAAAAATCATTATTATTAACTGGTACAACCAGTAGGCTCATTTTTATCTTTCATAGATAGGATTCTGATATTTAATTAACACCTGAGCACTACAATTCCCTTTTTCATAAATTGCTGTACAAAAATATAGAGAATCTAAAAGGAAGAGGAGTGCTAATCTCCCTGGAGATCAAAGCATTGAGAAAATCAAGGAGGAGGCTGTAGCCAATCCTCTTACAAAAGCAGATATTGACCCTTCAGGGGGAGTTATTATGTGTTGGAAAAAATGAGATAATGATAATAACAAGCTACTTTGTGAATGTTATCAAACATCATCAATACCAGCCAGATAGACCCCTAGATAAATATGTTTTTACTAATAAAAGTAAAAACAGTTAAACATGACACTTTTCTAAACATATTCAGAAAAACAAATTTGAGGGAAAGGACTGACCTAATTGGGCCACACGCCATGGCATATGGCAAATAATCCTCGGGACATAAATAACGGATCGTTTGGTGGGCTCGGTTGCCTAACAGCTCTCAACTCTGCTCCACAGCCAGGGCTGTGCAGCCTTCTCAAGCAGGCTCCTCTTTTCCAGGTCACAAGGCAGAGAATTACTGGGATGTGACCTATTATTGCCCCTTAGGATGTTTATGGGACCTGCTTCTAGGGGTGTAAAGCCAATCATAGACAGGATGAGAGGAGGGACCAAAAATGCTTCCCTGCTCAGCTGTCTGCCATATCCTGGTATTTTGTTTTGTTTTGTTTAAACATATTATTTCAGAGAGGAAGGGAGAGGGATAAGAGATGGAAATATCAGTGATGAGAATCATCCATCCCCTGCCTCCCTCATGCCCCCTACTGGGGATCAAGCCCGCAACCTGGTTATGTGCCCTGACTGAGAATCAGATGGTGACCTCCTAGTTCATAGGTCGATGCTCAACTACCTAGCCACAAACCACTATTTACTTCCCAAAGATTATTTGCCACGTACTGGTGTTTTTAATCAGCCACCCTTAAGGTTCCATACACTTAACTTATGGTGTAATTTCTTGAAGGTTATCAGCAGATAGTGATTTCAAAAGTAAGTAACCTGATGAAAAAGAACAATTTTGTAAGTAGTATAAATGTGAAAATTATGAAGTTTTTTTTTTTAAAAATAACACTACAATTGCATACTCTAAAAAATTAATAGTATTGACTATTCCCTAGCTGAGACATGAGTGATCAGGGAAAGCATGAAGATGGAGATGGTTTTTGAGTTAACAATGAGTCTTGAGTAAGGAACAGTAGTCTGAGAATGAGAGGGGAAGAAGGAGCATAATGTATTGAGTAAACAGCACCTGGAAAATCCCATGGTATGAAAATGTGTATAGTCTTAGGATGAAATGTGGAGGGGTGCATGGTTCTCATCATGTTAACTGCTTATCTGTTCCCTGCCTTTGTATATTTGCACATTCCCCACTTCCCCCTCCAGAAAAGTAAGTACATATTTAAGAGAGAAAAGAAACAGGCTCAAAGTAAGTTAGCTGTTACCATAGAGAATAAGAAAATAAACATTTCTATATTATGTAAAAGGAAAGTCAAGCATGATAGATAATTATACAGAATAAATCATTAAAAAGGCTCTTTAATAGAATAAAGAAGAACAGTTATCCCTAAGGAAGCTACTGTTTTGATGTTAAACTAGGAAGACATCCAAACGTGTAGACTAAGATTATAGCCTTTGCTTGTCTTTGGAAGACTTTATGGTGATTATTTATAAAATTAATATTTGCAATCCTAGTTACCTTAAAGTTATAATAAAATAAAACAAAACCCAATGGATGTATGTGCATAAAGGAGAATGATACTTAAATAATTTCCATCTTTTTAATAAATTACTCAAATCAGCTAAATTCTCAAAAATGAATTTTGAGCATTCTTTTTATTTCTTCACTCATTTTTTGCTTACTTACTAGACTCGTTGAAATGGTTCCATTTATTTCCTTTCCTTTTTTTTCTTGGTACTGGGAGGGCTGAGAAGGAAATTATCAGGTGTTAATCTTTTGAGAGTGACACAGAAAGACAGGAAAAGATCTATTTAAATCTAATTTTTAAAACAGAAAGATGTCATTTCTGTAAAATCACTGATGAATTTGAAGAGGATTGTGAGGGTCTAGACCAAGTTAGTAATAGTCTGGATGTGAGCACCTAGTAAAAGTAATGACCACCAGAATTTGGTATAAATTATTGAAAAATAAGTTATGTCAAATTAACAGTCTGAGTTTGCCCAAGTTATACTGGTAAGTCAGAAACAGAGAACAAAAACAGTAGGAAAGAGTAACAAAATGAAGGGTTGGTTCTTTGAAAAGTTAAATAAAATCGACAAGTTCTTAGCTAAACTAACCATGGAAAAAAGAGAAAGGACCCAAATCAACAAAATTATAAATGAAAAAGGAGATGTTACAACTGACACCAAAAAATTCAAAGAATTGCAAGAAGCTGTTATGAAAAACTCTACGTCAATAAACTAGAAAACTTAGAAGAAATGGGAAAATTCTTAGAAATATACAACTATCAAGACTACATCATGAAGAAATTAAAAAATCTGAATAGATCAATTACTGGTAAGGAAATTGAATCAGTAATCAAAAATTTTCCAACAAAAGAAAGCCCAGGACCAGGTGGTTTCACTAATAAACAAAAACACAAACAAGCTGTTAGATCTAATCAAAGTAAAGTTGTGAAATTAACATACAAAAATCAGTAACATTTCTATGTACTAAAAAGTGAATCTCCCCCCCCCAAAAAAGAGAAAGAAATCTATCCAATATAATCCAATATAATAAAAGAGAAACATGCAAATTTGACCGTTACCACCAGCCAATCAGAGCAGCTGTATGCAAATTAACCCAGCCAAGATGGAGGCCCACAGCCATGGAACTAGAGCAACAGCCATGGAACTAGAGCAACAGCCATGGAACTAGAGCAAACAGTTGCAACTGCCTGCCTAGGCTGGCTGAGCCTCTGCTCACAGCCACGCCCACCAGCCAATCAGAGCGGCTGTATGCAAATTAACCCAGCCAAGATGGAGGCTGGCAGGGCAGCTCTGCACTGGGAGCCACCACAGCGGCCGGCATAGCTGTGCCAGGTGTGTCAGCTCAGTGGGAGGTGGGGTCTGGCCTGGGGCCTCCTCGGGGAGTCCAGGAGCAGCTGTCCTGGGTCTGCTGCCTAGCTCTGCCCCCAGCAGCCTCCGAGGGGTATCCAGGAATGCCTGTCCCAGGTCCACTGCCTGGCTCCACCCCCTGGGGGCCTCCCCGGGGCATGCAGGAGCACGGGGCCTCTGCAGGGTGTGCAGGAGCAGCCGTCCTGGGTCTGCTGCCTGGCTTTGCCCCCCGGGGGCCTCTGCGGGACATCCAGGAACACCTGTCCTGGGTCCACTGCCTGGCTCTGCCCTGGGGGCCTCCGCAGGGTGTCCAGGAACACCCATCCAGGGTCCGCTACCTTCATCCGCCCCCCAGGGGCCTCCACAGGGCGTGCGGGAGCGTCTGCTGCACAGTGGGGAGAATCCAAAGCCAGTCCACTGCCCAGCTCCACCCCGGGTGTGTTTGCTCAGCAGCAGGGCCCCACCGAGGGATTCTGTACCAGCACCCGCCCCTGGCTTGCCACCCAACTCTGCGCCAGGTGTGTCCCCTCAGCGGTTTGGGCCCACCAGGCGTGTGCAATCGTGGGCCCTCTGGTGGGAAACGTCCAGGCCTGCACTAATGGCTCTCAGCCCCTCACCGAAGGCACAGGCTGGGCTGAGGGACCCTCACCCCCACCCCCCCCCCAGTGCACAAATTTTGTGCACCGGGCCCCTAGTCCAATTATAATAGCAGAAAAAAACACACAATAAAATACTTGGGAATGGATTTAAAGAAGGAGGTGAAAGCTTTCTACTCTAAAAACTACAAAACATCGAAGAAGAAATTTAAATAAATGGGAAGACATCCTGTGTTCATGAATTGGAAAAATTAATACTGTTAAGAGGTCAATACTATCAAAAGCTATCTATAGAATCAATGCAATCCCTATCAAAACTCCAATGGCATTTTTTAACAGAAGTAGGAAAAAACACTAAAATTTATATGGAATCACAAAGCATCCTGGGTAGCCAAAGAAGTTCTGAGAAGGAACAAAGCAAGAGATATCATACTTCCTGATTTCAAATTATACTCTAAGCTGTAGTCATCAAAACAGTATGGTACTCACATAAACACAGAAAAGTAGACTAATGAAACAAAATCAAGAGAAATAAGCCCAAGCATATATAGTCAGCTAATATTTGACAAGGTAGCCAAAAGTGTTCAATTAAGAAAGGCAGTCTTTCAATAAATGATGCTGGGATAATTAGATATTTATATGTAAAAGAATAAAACTGGACCACTCACAAATATTAACTCAAAATTAATGAAAGACTTAAATGTAGGACTAAAAACCATGAAACTCCTAGAAGGAAACATAGAAGTAAAGTTCCTTGACATGGTTCTTGATAATGATTTTTTGAATATGCCACCTAAAGCACAACAAAATAAAAAATAAACAAGTGGGAGTATCATCAAACTAAAAAGCTTCTGCAGGGCAAAAGAAACAATCAACAAAATGAAAGACAAAATATAGAATAGGGAAAAATATCTGTAAACCATATATCCAAAATATACAAAGACTCATACAACTCAATACCAAAAACCCTCATCTATCCCAATTTAAAAATAGACAAAGGATCTGAACAGGCATTTCTCCAAAGAGGATATACAATGGGCAAACAGGAACATGAAAAGATGCTCAACTATTGAAGCCCCTTACACGTCCAGCGCGGTTCAGGGTTCCTATTCAGGGTTCGAGTTCTGAAGGAGGCCGCACACAAAATGAAGAGAGAGAGACTGGAAGAGAATCAATTTGGAAACTGGGGGACCAGGTGTGGCATCTTCCCTCTACCAGGGTAGATTGCCCACTGATGCCTGAGTCTCACCAGCCTTTTATTGAGTCTCTGAGAAAACAACAATATCCTTAAGCAGGAAATTCCAAGGAAGAATTTTACATGTAATTAATAGGTAGAGATTTGCTGTAATTAACAATGTTTCAACTTAAACAATGGGTGCATAGCTCTGACCTTTCAGAGCAATCAAAGAAGGTTAAAAACAATCAGTTTCCAGCATCTCCCCCGTTTTTTTCCTTTAAAGAATCTTGTATCTATAGATCATAAATAAACATATAAGAATATAAGAACAAAAAATGTTTAAGTCCCAAGGTCAATGTCCAACAGTTTAAGTCCAAGTTTCAATGTCCAATAGTTCTAAATGGTGAACAAATGGTGGCCATGCAGGTCCAATCTTCTCTGGTTTGGTCCTTGGCGACCTGCAGTGACGCACAGCTGCAGACTGCTAGCATGGCAAAGCGTAGTCTGACATCTTCCATCCCTGGATTATTTTTCCTCTTATCTTCATAGCTGGAGCATTTCTGATAATTCCTCATAGCTGGATCATTTCTGATAATTCCTCTCTGTTGCTGGAATCCACATGGTCTTAGAGTTGTTTTCTGAAAATGTGCAAACATATTCTCGACCAAAAGTTAATAAAAGGGATCTTTTCTATAAATTTTGCTTGAGATTTTTTTAAATTTTTGCCCAAATTATTTTCCTTTGGCTTATTTTGACACCATGTATGTTTTTCATGGGTGTCTTGCTGTTAGTAAATTAATGTTAAGTATTTAGTTACAGGATATTTTTCCTTACGTGATATTTTTCCATTTTTAGGAACAGTTTTATTGTACAATTAAATTTTCTTGAATTTTTACTTATTTCAATTAACGACAATCTTAGTTTATACTGTAAATTTTAATGGAAAAGTTTATTTTGCATCCTTGAGAATGTCCTGAGCATTTCTGGTCTTAGGCTTGATTTAGATAGGGCAGCTGCTATCAGCGAAGTCTCTGTTCTCTGGGTGCTGATCTGTGCTGGGCCAAGTTCCTGTATGTTGCCTGGGTCCCAATCTGAGCTGGGCATGGGAAGCAGGAGTAGCCATGGGGACAGGAGATCTCCCTCATAAATGGCGAATGTTCAAGCCCATGCATTGTTGGGGGGTTGAGGATCTGTGCCTCACCTCTGTTGATCCTGATGGCCCCTTTTGACTGTGCCTGTCTTAGGTTGTCCCTTCCTTGAGGAATCTTACCCGTCATCGGCTAACCAGCCATCCTCTGGGGCCAAGCAAGCAGGGTGATGGGAGGTTCAGTTTTGTCTCCTTGGTAGCCTATGCCCCTGTGGCCTCCACGCCCAGCAACTGCCTTGGGATCCCCTCGCCTGCTGGCGGGGCCCTGGCATTGATCACATATCTTGGGGAACCCAGGTTTCTTCTTCAGGGAGGGCCCAGCTTACGCCTTTGGGTGAGAGACAGATTCATGGCTCCAGCCACCATGAGGCTTCAACCTCAGTATGAACAGAGAGTTCAGGCAACAGCTGTGGACAATTGAATTGTGAGAAGAGGGGCTCTCTTGGCAAAAGGGACAAGAGAGGCCAATATAGAATGCTCAAGTGCCTTCTCAGGGGCCCTTCCACAGAGTGGAAGGGATTAAATTCTTTCATGTCCTTATTAAATTGCTGCCAATCATTCAAAGAACTTAGTTTGTAAGTTTGTTTGGGATAAATGTACAATATGCTGATATCAAAAATTATTAATGACATTGTAGAAAAATATCGTGTAAGGATATTCTTTTGCTCTAGGCCATGGTAATTCAATTTTAAACTGGCTATCAATTTATTATTATTATTATTATTATTATTGTTGTTATACTTCCTTGCCCCATCCATGTTCCTACTGGATAAGGGTTCTTACCCATGAAGGGTCAGGAGCATAAGTCTGAAATACTTCCCCATTTTACCCCAGATAATATTACCGTACAGATGATTATTGCTAGTATGGCAAGAAAGACGTTCTCAGGCGTCTGGTGTCTGTACCATCTTCTCTACCATGCTCCAGGTGGTTTCTGGGCTGTTTGTTGTCTGGCTGGTTTCTCTCTTGGATCCTTGTTGTAGTTTAATATTTCTAGCAGGAGTCCACAGGGGTTTGGAAAAATTCTCTGGGAATATACAAGCATACCCTCTGCCAAAGGTTAATAATGGATCAGGTCCCTTCCATAAACCAGACTCAGGATCCTTCCATTTAACTAGACCATTTTCTTTTGTTTTATTTTGACACCAATGTAGCTCCACAGGTGTCTTTCCATCAGCATCACAAGTGAAAAAATTTAAGGTAATTAAGGCCTAATGCAGCCTACCTGCAGGTGATTTCTCCATCATCCCCCCTTTTTGTTTTTCAAGTTGTGATTTTAACCACTGATGTTGTTGTTCAATAATGGCCTGTCCTTGGGAATTATATGGTATTCCTATAATGTGTTGAATTTTCCACTTTTTACAAAATTCCTGGAATTGATAGCTTGTGTAAGCAGGCCCATTATCAGTTTTTATAATTTTTGGAATTCCCATGACGGCAAAAGCAGCTAGGCAATGATTAATAACCTGTTTTGCCGTTTCTCCTGTAGATGCAGTAGCCCATAGGGCTTTTGAAAAAGTATCTACAGAAACATGTAATTCCCCAAGGCGTCCAAAGGAATTATAATGCGTTACATCCATTTGCCAGATATGGTCCCTTAGCAAACCTCTAGGGTTGACTCCTGTGCTAGGCCCTTGAGGTAAATGTAACATGCAAGTTGGACATTCCTTAATAATCTGTTTTGCCTGTTTTCGAGTGATTGAGAATTGTTTAGAGAGCATTTTGGCAGGCTGATGTAAAAGCTGATGAGATTCTAAGGCTTCTTGTAATAAAGCAACCAATTGATCAGCCTGTGCAT
>PVJC01013572.1:0-37785 GCA_004026665.1 Murina feae | reverse complement strand
TTAAAGCCCCTCACCCAGCCTGGTCAGGCACGCCAGCAGGTGGGCATCCCCCGAGGGGTCCCAGACTGCGAGAGGGCACAGGCCGGGCTGAGGGGCCTCCCGAGTGCACAGAGCGGCTGCAGGGCGGGACAGCGCAGGACCCAGGACCCGTGATGGGAAACAGGCGGCAGGGTTGGAGGGCACCGGGAAGCGGGTAAGAGGTGGCGGGGGGGGGGGTCTCGGCCTGCTTGGTGGCTGCCCAGGCCCTTTGCGGGGCATCGTGGAGCGGGAAAGCAAGGCTGCAGGGGCTGGGGTCCTGCTTGGCAGCTCCCCAGATCCCTTGGCGGCACCGGGAAGGGGGAAAGGAAGGCAGCAGGGGACGGGTGAGTGGGAAAGAGTTGGTGGCCTGCTTGGCGGCTTCCCAGGTCCCTTCCGGGGATCAGGGAGCAGGAAAAGGCTGGCCTGACCACGAGGCGGGGTTTTCCCTGCTTTCTGGTGGCTGGAGGAAGATGGGCAGTAGGCAAACTTGGGAGGCAGGCCGCACCCAGCCCTGGCCACGCTCAAAAAAGAGAACAACATGCACGGAGGGCAAGAGTCTGAGAGATCAGCATAGAGGGGGTGCCTGCTCCAAGCCTCCACGGTGTGCCTGGGGACAGGCCCCCAGCAGGTAGACACACACAGGAGGACTGCTCCGAGCCTCAGATGCGGCTGGGGGCAGGTCCCCAGTGATGACACACACACATACACACACACACACAGAAGGCGCCTGGCAGACTGGGGCCATCACAGGACATCCACTGAGGGGTCCCAGACTGTGAGAGGGCACAGGCCGGACTGAGGGACTCCCTCCACCCCGAGTGCACAAATTTTTGTGCACCGGGCCCCTAGTCTTATATAATAAAAGGGTAATATGCAAATTGACCAAACAGCAGAATGACCAGAATGCCTGTTGCCCCTCGCCCCAGCAGCCCCGCTCCTGAGCAGGCACCCAACCCCAATCGGAGGCAGGGCTGGCCAGCAAACTGCCTGCAGTTCCTCACCCCAGCCAGCCCTGTCCATGGCCCCTTGGCCCCAGCCAGACCAACCCTGATGGCCTCCATCGGGGTGGGCCAGCTGGACCCCACCAGTGCACAAATTCATGCACCAGTCCTCTAGTCTGAATATAATTCTGAATAAAGCCACTGACCAATAAAGTGAAAAAAGTTTATTTGTTCTATTTAATCACTGTATGGTGATACAGTGATTAAATTGTCCATTTCTCTAAACTTCATTTTTATCTTTGATACTTAATTTGTATTCAAAAAAAGACTTCAGCAACAGTTAAATCTTCCATTTTTTCCTACCTACCCTGTCCATCTGAATCATCCCCTCACTTCCTCATCTCTTCTCTGAATCAACAATTGCCACTGTCAGCATACTCAACTTCCTTCCCTCAAACTCACTTTCCATCTCTTCTCTGATAGCCCATCACCACCTGAGCCCCAGTCTCTTTGTGAAGTTCCTAAACAGATTTATCTACTCCACTGCAACACAGTCCTTCAGAACCAAGCCATCTCTGGTTGTCCCTACAACAGAGACCAAGGGTATGGGATGCTTGATGGATACCACTTTCCCTTCAGGAAACTTAGTGGAGAATTACCTGGTATTTCTTCCTGTTTTTTTGTTTTGTTTATTTTTTTCAGGCACAAAGCTTTACCATCATTACTTTATTAAACATTATCTCCCAGTGAGGTCACCCCTGACTGTCCCATCTGAAGTCCCTTCTTTATCAAAACACACTGTTTCCTTCATGGCAGTATCACAACATTATTTATTTAATGTCGGCCTCCTTCACCAGTCTTCCAGCTACAGGAGGACAGGGACTTTATTTAGTCATTCTTCAATGGAGGCCAAATATCTAGTGCAGTGTCTCGTAAAACACAAAGCACTCAATACATACGTGTTGAATTAATCAATGAAATTTGGGATGTTTATGGGCTTCTGCATAGTGTCAGGCTCCACAGGGGAACAACAGACATGGTCCTCCATATGGAATTATAATTTAACACCAACAATTGTATTTGGGAAACTTATAATTGTATGGAACTTACCATCTATTTGAGAAACAAAACACAATACACTAAAAAGACATAGTATCAATTACAAGCACCTAACAGGAAAGGGATCAGGGTTGCAAGAGATGGATGGATGGGTGGATGGATGGATGGATGGATGGGTGGATGGATGCAGCCACCAGAGAAAGATATGTGGACAAAGTGAGACTTGTGCCGGTCTTTGGTGGATGAACTAAATTAGGCTAGAGAACAGCCCAGATGGCATTCCCCAATGAGAGGAAGCTGGCAGAGCATATGCCAAGAAAGGAGATGTGAGTAAGCCTGGCCTTTGCGGAAATGACACATGCAAGACTCACGCTGCTGAAGAGAACTGGATTATGAAATGAGAGGCCAAATTAGGAAGAGCCTTGAACACAAGAAGGAAGCCTTTCCATTTGATGCCACTGTCGAAAGAAAACCTCCACAGGGTCACTGGCGAGTATGCTGGTGGCACTGGTTAATATCAGCCTCGTAGTTACAATCAACCAAGTAACACACGGCTGGAGGCTAACAAAGAGGTGGCAGCGGTCACCAGGGACAAGAGAGAAGTAAGAAATACTGACAACCGTGCAAGTTCCCACAACGGCCCTTTCCACGTTGGAAAAGAAGAAAGGCCAAAGGGAGAAATTATATGGTTTCAGTGGGAATAATTATAAACATGTTTTCTTTGCCTCAGATGAATATATACTACATGCCCGGGAGATGAGAACAACATAGTACTTACTGTTAATGACAAATGTTAAGTCCTTCTACCAACTGGTAACACTTCACACGAGGTAAATGAGGCGGCTCACAAGAAAGAACCACTGAAAACCTGTTAGGGAGCTAGCACAACTCTGCCCCTTTGAGCAGCCACAGACTCCTATACAAACTATTCCCTAAAGACGTGCAAAAGAACAGGGCCACGGGGCCTCTCAAAGGCACCAGGATCCACACTAACAAGGCAAAGCTCAAAATCACACTAATCCAAATGTTCAAGGCTGGTACTTAAAGCAGAGAAGCAAGCAATGGGGGTACTTGCCTAAAATAAAACAATCTCTTGTCCTTAAATAAAAAAAGAACCTACAGAAAATTAAAGGTAATATTCGTTTATGCCCAAATCCCAAAAGCTATCCTTATTACTAAAAAGAAAAACACTGGACTCTTAAGACCAATTATGACCAAAGAACTAGCTGTCAAAAGGCAGAAAAACTATGTTATTATCTCTTAGGTGGCATTAAAGACTAAATTCTATTTCTTAGGCAATATGGATATTTATATAGATAAGTGGATATTTATGGATACTCACAAATTGTTCTTTGTACCTTATTCTGAAATAAACACAAAATTCTAACTGAAACTGCCTTGTCAACAAGTTAGTTATATTACTTTAGTCTTCAGACTCGGGCAATGGAGAGCAAGCAGTTTTTAATAGCTTGAAAAATATTTAAGTAAATTTGTTACATTATATGATACCATTGTCTGTAGTTAAGGAACTAAGCACAAAGAAAACTACAAGAATAGAACATTTAAGAAAGTCATACTACACTATCATTTAACCACTCATCAGGGCAAGTATTTTTGGAATACTGACTACATTTCTGGCACTGTAGAGGGTGATGTGGTGCAATGAACACCTCCTTCTCGCAATTAACATCCCAGCATTAGCTTTGACTACAGTGATTGAAATTGTCTTCTGGGATGGAGAAGATTCCAATCTGAAGAACCAGTTACAGTATTTGCTGCATCCTGACCTTGAAACAAATAATTTAACCTCTCTGAGCCTGTCTCCTCATATCCATGCCTTTAGGTAATGCTTCCTGCCTCTTAACTATAGGTTGGACCTAGTGACGTTGCTAATGAACAGAGCAAGGCAAGTTATGGATATCACTTCCAAGATCAGGTTATGAAAAGACAGTGGCTTTTGTCTTGCCCACCCTATGGAGAGAACTGAGGGAGTTCTCTGGCCAGCAGCCTGTGAGGAACTGAGGTGCTCAGTCCAACAGCCGCCAAGAACGGAATCCAACAAGTCTGTGAGTGAGCAAGGAAGTGGCTCCTCTTCCAGCTGAGGACTCAGAGGAGACGTCAGGCCTGGCTGACACTTTGAGTCTAGTCTTAAGAAAACATCAAGGCACCTACATAACCCACAGCCAGGCTCCTGATCACCAGAATCTAGGAGGTAATAAATGTTCATTGTTTTTAAGCCACTAATTTTAGGGGAACTATAAAAAAGCAATAGATAATTAATATAATAAGTGCAATTTGTAAAACAAAATATAAGGTTTTAAAAAATTATATCTTGGACAATCCTAAGTAGGGATTTTTTAAAAGTCCTTTTAAGACCTTCCTTGTCTTAAATAAAAGTAATCTGTTTATCTACTGTTATCTAATATATCTGAAATTTATCCAATTAACACATCAACAGTACCAATCATTATGAATACTATCATTAGTAGTGTTTACAAGTAAATCAACCATCAAAAAAGTAAATTAGAAGTCAACCAACCATCAAAAACATTAGAATTGAACCAAGCATCAAAAAATATTTTTGGCAAATTTTATGAAGATATCAGTATTACTTAGGACAAAGAGGGCAAAAACATAAAGGGAGAGCAAGACTAAACATTAATATCAGACAAAAGACTTTAGAGAGAAAAATTAGCATAAGAATATACTGAATGATAAAGAAGCAGTGTACTAGAAAATGACAATCCTGCATCTATAGCTGCCAGACACTGCGTGGCAAAATTATAAACACATAAAGCAAAAATTCAGACTTCAATTTTTAACCCTAAATCTTTCCCAAATTACACTGCATAAGACACACTTCAAAAAATTATCAGAAGCAAATCTGCTAACTGAATTGATATTCAAGGGTGTTCCCATAAGAAGTATGACTTAAGCATTTCAAAAACAGGGTTAAGAACAATTAACATAGTACAGATATTGTTTCAACAGGTAGCCATGTCCAGCAAGCAACATGTTTAGTAGATTGACTCACTGCCTCCACTGTTCCCTCCAATTTGCCATGAGACTGCAGGCCCCCCTCTGGAGGAAGGGTGCTTCCCTACCCAGGTACTTTGAGCTGTGCCACAGGACTTGCTTTGCTATGACCAATGAGGTGTGAAAAGAAGTGACAATGTAGAGGTCCTAGGCCTAGGCTTTCTTGCACATCTTGTGGGTTAACCCAGTGATGTACTAAAGCCAGCTTATACCAGTTCAGGAAAACTGATTAAGTTTTCAGGGATTTACAGGTCATTGTTAAAAATGTCCATTAATAAAAATTAAATTACCAAGAGTTAAAGATAAATTATATTTTAAAAAGTACTCAAAATTCGTAACTTCCTAATTATTATATGACATTTTACTATTAAATGTGCTTTTGTGGTTGTCTGTTGAACCTGTGTGATGAAAAATACTATATAATGGTATCTACTGTGCAGTGCTTCCCAGTGACATCTTACAGGTAACCTGAAATCAGCCGTGAGAGGCATACATACACCACAGGAATGGGCCAATCTTTTCCTCTGGGCAGCTGGTTAGGCTTCTATCACCAGAAGTGATTCCTCAGAGCTCCCTTTCAGCTGGAGCCCCAGAAAGAACACATAGGCAGCAGATCTGAGCCCAGCTCACAGTAAGGAGGCAAGGCCAGCCAGACCACAACCGGAAGCAGAGCCCAGCCTCAACCAGCCAATCCACCGGCAACCTAAGAGAACCCTGCGTCTGAGAACAAATCCTGATTGAATGAGCAGATTTAGGAGAGAGTTAGTTACTCATCATTATTATGGCAATGGCTGACTGAAATACATGGTAAACTGAGGTTTGGTTAATTAGTCTATCTGAAAAGGTAGGACAGAAAAAAAAAAAAAGGTGAAGTGGTCTAGGCCCTAGAAGTGAGAAGCTGATGGACAGCACAGAGAGAATAACATAAATGCCATGCTCAAAGAGTGTAGTGAACCAAACTTGGGTGGTGAGCACACAATGCAATATATAGATGATGTATTACAGAATTGTACACATGAAACTTATTAGCCAATGTCACCCCAATACATTTAATTTTTTTCCTTAGGGGAAGAGGGAGAGAAAGAGAGAGAAATACCAATCAGCTGTCCTCCCGCATGCACCCCGACCAGAGGCTGAACCCACAACATGGGCATGAGCTCTGACCAGGAATCAAACCTGCCACCCATCGGCATACAAGATGATGCTCAAACCAATGGAGCCCAAACATCCAGGGTAATAAATTAAATGTTTAAAGAGAAGTATAGTGAAATAGCAGTACTAAGGACCAAATGTGATGTTACAGAAGGGAGGCCTGCGCAGGGAATGCAACAAGAACTTATTTAGCCCTACCACACACCAGGCGCAGTGTCAGGCACCATGGATTCAGCAATGAAATGAAAGATGCAGTCCACATACTTACAGACTAAGAGAATAAACATGGAGAGGCCATTATATAACCCATGGTGCTGAGGGGCCAGCAAAAGGCCAGTGGCAGGGTGTGCGGAAGCACAGAGGAAAGGCCCCTCGACCAGTTCCTGGGATCTCTGAGCAGAGAATATTCCTAAAAGTTCAACTAGAGTAATGAGGAAGGCTGTGGGAATTTTTTTTTAAAGGATCTACAGGAACAATGAGTAGGATTTGACAGGTGATTCGATCACAAGGCATCATAGCTGGCCTTGGAACACTAGCTGGGCAAGGAAACAGCCCGTTCTGCTCCCCCCACATCAGGGGGGGGCTGTTCACAGGAAGAGGTCCTATTCATCTATGCGAGCCCAGGCACAAAACCTAGAGTCTGCCCAACATCTGTGCTCAGACATTGATTACCGCCATTTTCTCACCTCTCATTTGCAGCTTTATCCATTCACCTGCCAGACAACCCTGAACATGTCCCAGAAGCAAAACTCAGCAGCTCAAATTCAGTTTGCATTTCGTAAGAGCATTTATGCACAAGTACTGTCTATATGCAGTAGGACAGCCAAGTGGGTTAATTCAGCGTTTGGCCCAGGACTTCCAGGAAGCACTGCATCACAAAAGCAGGAACGCCCTGTGCTCCCAACCAAGGGAGAGGACACACACTTGTGGAGGATACCACTTTCTTTATAGACTTTTGAAAATCCAAAGTGTAAGCCTGTTACTTACACTTACAAAGGTATGTCCAAAACCAGCCAGCTAAAACAAGCAATTTAAAGTAGAAAGATGAAATGTCAAGCTATTCTAAAACTGACTCTTTTAAATAGTCCCCCAATTGGTAGTGGATGATCACAATCACAAAACAAGTCTTAATCTAAGATTTTTTATTCAATAATTAATTCCATAAATATGACTACCCTGCAAATAATGTAAAAAAAAAAAAAACAAACTTCATTTTTGGCCACACTGTAAATCCAGTCTACTAAAGCCATTCTTACTAGATGACATTTCAAATACTGAAACACAGGAGGAAAATATAATATTTGACAAGGCTTTCATTTAGAAATATCTCAGGGTACAGTTCAATCGAGCATGAGTCTGTCCTTCTGAGATTGTTAGCCTGCAATGAAATATTAAAATTAATACGCCTATGCTCTTCAGAGACTTGGATAAAAAATAAATTATAAAAAAAAACTCAGTAGAAATGCCAGACAGGATAAAATCATTTAATTAAAAAAAAAGTAAGTTAAATAACTAAGCCATTACTGTCTTTCTCTGCTACTGTTAAATATGCACCTGAGGCATTTCTGGCAAAAAATCTAAAATATAAGCTGTGGGAGACTCATAAAACAGGCACCCCATTTCATTTTCCTGCTTCAGCTCAACTTTACTTGTGAGCATCCTGTGCACTTGATTCTTTTTCACTAAATATTTCTTTCTGCAGCAGAATCTCTGCCATGCCAAGTTAAATTTTCCAAAATCTTCGTGTTCTAATCATAGCACAGCGAACATGGGTAAAAAATAAATAAAATAAAATAACTGAGTGAGGCTTTCTTAAAAGGACTAGGACCTGTCACAAAAAGCAGCTTCTGAATTCAGATTTTTAAAAATATTATGGGCAAAGTCACCACATTTCCACAAAACCTGAAATAGCATGTAAATACTGAGTGCAACTACACACACACACACACACACACACACACACAAATGCATACACTCACTGGCTACATTCACCGCTCAAAGTTAGGAATTTCCCGCAAATTGTAGATTATCAGTTTGCAAATGATTTATCACATAAAATTAAACTGTAGGTTATTAGAGGTAGGTCTAATTCCTACCTGATTCCTATATTTCTAAAGTGCAACTCAAAAACTCAAGTCTTTTCCCTTATGTTTGAGACAGCAAAGGTAGAGGCATGAAAACTGAATGGTCCAGTAAATTCTCTGAATGGTTCAGTAAATTCTCAAGAAGCAATTACAGCATGCCTGTGGCAAGACACACGGTAGTGAGTATATAATGAGCCTTTACTTCCTACACCTCATCCAGGGAGCCTGAACCCATCGCCCCATGCCACAAGAATCCTCAGACACTAAGTCTTCAATCAAACTACAAACAACTTGGCCAGTTATGTTGGATTATTGAAAGCAATTTAATTTCTCATTTTTTTCCTTATTTAAAACAATGCAAATATTACAGATAGTTTTTCTTGATCTAATTGAATGATGATTTTCAACCTTCAGTGCATAGTAAACACATAGCTTCTGTTCCTACTGGGTTTTTATACAATATCTTAAGTCATTTGGTAAAAACATCTTACCAGATATTTTGAAATTAATTCTTTAGATGTTGGACTCAAGGACAGACACAGGGAAGCCACTTGGGAGTAGGAGGAGGGGGTGAACCAGAGGACAGAATAAGCAGTTTTAAATAACCATTCTTTAGAGATTTTATAATTTGTTATGGGAGGACAAAATATTTCAATGATGTCTCCAGTGATCCTGGAGCCAATTTTTAAAAAACGCCCAAGCTTTTCAGAAGAGAATGGGATATAGGTTATGAACAGGCCGCTTTCTTGACCAGCGATTCTGTATATGAAGGTCATTTGGAAATTTGTTCATGAAGCCCTGACATTCATAATCCCAGACTTTAGTCCTACAATGGCAGCTACCTGCACGGGGAAAGCCGATCCGTGTTATACTCCATTTGGAAGAATGGGGCAACACTCCATGCTTGAAATTTACAGCAGTGACTTAGACAAGTAGCTAAGTTGGACACCTTACTTAAAGGTTATTTTGAGTCATTTAAATTTTCAGTCACATTGATAAGAATAAGCTTTTAAAAGTTACAGGCTGCAAGCCTGGGCATTGCAAAGAAACATGACGGCAACCTGGAGCCTGACACGCACTTCTGTCAGCTAAAGGAGCTGCTTGGGGCTATCGCATTCTTGAGTTATTGAGCTGTATTCCACAGTCGTGATAAATGGTTTCATAAAGTGCTCGTGGCACATCTGACATCATCCCCCACGGAAGCCGAGGAGTAAGTGAAACATGAATTAGAGTTAAATGGAAAATAAAGGGTACAATGATTTTCTAATACTTGGTGTTAAAACAGATTAATAAAGAAATTAATAGTATCTCTATGAACAAAGATAATGAATGCTGTAGTCTTCCCTAAAATAGTAATACCAGCTTTCTGAAAAAATTAGATTTACACATTATCACCATGTTTTTGTTATTTCTACATGAGCAAAAATGACAAGTTAAGTAGCCACAGAATGTCACTTTTTAAAAGCTAGCGATTGAAGGGAATTTTTAGCACTCAGAGAAGCTCAAAGCTCAGCAAGAAGTAAAGAATTAAAATCAGAGTCTATAATTGAGATTTAAAATATATGTTGCTGTCACAATTCAATTTCTGATGTCTACTATAATCAGTGGCATCCCTTATTAAAAGTAGAGCTCTGAAAATAATCAAAATTATTTATCACAAAATATTTTTAAGTATATCCTTTATCAATGATAAAATTTCCTCAACCAGTTATTTGACTGAATGACAAAAAGAAGGATTTATAACATTTATCCACTGCACATTGTAGAGGGAATGATATGAAACAATTGGGGGTGGAGATGTACAAAAAAAGGACTTTGTTTCCATTGTTAGAAAATGCCTTATAATTGCTTATGCTATCAATCTCCATTCCAGAACATTTTAGCCTGTTATAGTAAAATCAGAGTATGAGCAATATGGAACAAAAGGTACAACTATTTTAAGTCTTACATGAATAAAGAAAATATTTCTCTGTAAAATGTTTTAAAACTACCAGCTAAAGATGGAAAAAATTTCAAATCTGGGAAGAATATCATACCAAAGGAACAAGAAAGTGAAAGAAATGTGAAATGAACTAGAATTTAAAGGACAAAATAAGTTTTCAGTGTTTGAAAAGTAAAAATTCAAAATAAAACTACAAACTGTCAGAGAATTCCAAGCAGTTCAAAATGGCTTATTATTATAAAAGCATATAACTTCAGCTTTAATTTGCCTTTACTTCTTTTAATAACAAACAGGCAGCTAAGCAAATACTATAATAGTGCTTTTAAGATATTTAACTACTTGGGAGAAAAAACTGTGTTAAATAAAGTCTCTCTTTATATGCAGACAGTCTCTAAATTAGTTAAACCATTAAAACAACTTCTCTAACCGTGTTCCACCAGTTGTGAATGGTGAACATATGCAGTTGATAAAAAAAAAAAAAAAAAAAAAAACTGAAATAAATATTTTATAACTCTAGACTGCCCACCACTGAAGCCCCAGCTCAGTTTTTATCTCATTAAAACAGAAGTTGCTGGATCTCAGGGTAGTTCTGTGCTACATTTTTTGGGAAGCTCTCTACTATTTTCCTTAATGTCTGTACCCATTTACAATCCCACCCACAGTATAAGAGAGCTCCCTTTTCTCCACAGGCTCTACAACATGCTATTTTTTATCTTCTCGGTAACAGTCACCCTCATAGGGCCTCCCCGAGGGCCTGCAGAAGGCACTGTGGTCACAGGAGATGACAGCTCCGAGCCGCTGGAGGCCTGCCAGTGAAACTAGACAGAGAAAGGAGCGATAGGGACAGGGGTGACCCTAACCTAGGCTAACGTGTGTTAGTGTCTTCGTTTCTAACAAACATGTTTAAAAAGTAAAAACAAATAGGTAAAAGCTTATAGAATAAGGATATGAAAATATTTTTGTGCCACAATACAATGTGTTTGTGTTTTAAACTAAGTGTTGTTATGAAAGAGTCAAAAAGGTTTTTAAAAATTTTTAAGTTTGTAGAGTAAGAGTTACAGTAAGCTATACTTTTTTATAAACATAGTGTGGCCTTAGTGTGCAGTGTTCATGAAGTCTACAGTGGTGTACAGGAATATTCTGGGCCTTTACATCGCTCACCACTCACCAGAGCAGCTTCTAATCCTGCGGTCTACAGTCATGGTTGATGCTGCATACGGTGTACCGGTTTTTATCTTTTATACTGTATTTTTACTGTGCCTTTCCTATGTTTAGATACACAAATACTTACCACTAGGTTATCATTTCCTACAGAATTCAGTACAGTAACACACTGTGCCGGCTTATAACCGAGGAGCAACAGGCTGCAGCATGTAGCCTAGGTGTGTAGGTCTGTCCAGCGGTCAGCACTGGTGGTCCGTGAGGTCCGAAAGGTTGGCGACTGCTGGCTAGGTTTGTGTGCGTGCACTGTGCTGTTCACATAATGACAAAACTGCCTATCCCCGCTATTAAGAAATGCATAACTGTAAAAAATATTACAACTCTTGGTCAAAATTCATTTTCTACTTCTGAAAACAATTTTGGTCACTTGACTATGATACAAATCAAACCCTGCTCTTCTTTCCTTCCCACTAAATCCCTTAGAAACATCAGCAACAATTTAGGAATGTGGATGGATTTTCCATTTGCATTTATACTTAATGATGACTTAAACAGAAGGAAAACAGCTTCGTTTTTGGGAGACAGAGTGAACCCAGAGGAATATGTTCTTTAAAAAAATAAAAAACTCATTTTGATTAGAACAAAAACAGAATGTCAAAAGGGAAAACCTGGTATAAAAAAGCAGCTGAAGCCAAAAAGAAATGTAAAGATACAGTTTGCTGCCTTGTCTGATGGTGATGGAATATCTGAACCCCAATAAATTAATACGGAAGACATTAAAACCCTTCAAATCTCTACCGTGTATGTTTCGGTTTTCGATTCTCACTCCCTTTAATTCCTTTTGCTACCTTGAACTTTACATATGACTAATATTGAGATGTTCCATTTATAAAGGGCCCTTTGGTACATGGACCCCCAAAAAATCCAAAGATAAAATTCAGGGGATCATGACTTTGCAAGGACCCACATCCTATGAGTGATTACAATGAAGAGGTAAAAGGTGGAAGAGCCCTGGCCAGTTTGGCTCAGTGGATAGAACATCGGCCTGCGGACTGAGGGGTCCGGGGTTAGATTCCAGTCAAGGCATATGCTGGGGTTGCAGGCTCCATCCCCAATGGGGGGCGTGCAGGAGCCAGCCGATCAATGATCCTCTCTCATCATTGATGTTTCTATCTCTCCGTCTCCCTTCCTCTCTAAAATAAAATTTTAAAAAAGTGGAAGAAATCCATCCCAGTTGGGAAAAGAATTCTATCACTGAATTGTTTAGCATTCACAGCAAGTGGTGACGATGAAGAGGAGGCTGCCTTTTTGTCACTTTTAGTATTACTTTAAAATTCTCTCCAGGCCATGCACCCCGATTTTGCTTACACCCAGAGTGGATTGTTCCCACCACCCCTTCCTTGGAACTCCACTGCCTAGACCACCACCAGCCTCCCAGACTGCCAGTGGGCTCAGGACATGTAGAAGATTAAAGGATCCCGTGGCAGGAGCATCCACAAGGAAAGGCACACTGGAAGATTCTTAGAGTGATGCAGAAACAAAATCAATACAAATTTAATCAAGAAAACAGAGAAAATATGTCAATAGGTATAAAAGAAAGTTTTAAAATAAAAGCTAAAACTTTCAAGCTACCATAAAATGGCTAAATTCCCCCATTAATATATCGCTTACTAAAATTCACAGAAAGAGATCAGTACTCTAAATATAAACAGAACTCCTACAAATTACTAAGAAAGAGACCCAATAGAAAAAATGTCAAAGGACACAGATAAGCAAGTTAGAGGGGGAAAAATAAACTGCCCAGAAATATAAGTCAATTTACAACTTCACTAGTAATCAAAGAACTGCAAATTGAAACATCATCTATCAGATAAACACTCTTTAAGAAAAGATAATACCACTTAATATAAAAGTGTGAGAGAAATACTAATATACATTATATTGCTTTTCTAAAGAACAACGTAGCATACATATCCAACATCTTTAAAAAAATATATCTACTCTTTGTCCCAGCAATTCAACATCTGAAAATTTATCCTAAAAGGAATATAAAACAAGTGTGCAATAATTTACATGAAGTAGATGATCAAAATATTGTTTACAACTGTCATTTTTTTAATGAATGAAAATAATCCACACATCCTAAAGGAAATAAATTAAATTATGGTACTCCCATACAGTGTAAAATCATTTTAAAAAGTCTATTTTTTTCTGATATGGAACATACTTAAGATGTATTAAGTGGAAAAACTAGATTACTAATTTATATGTATTTTATGAGCCTTTTATGAAGCTACATCTTGTTTTTTGTTTGTTTGCTTTTTTGTTTAATCCTCACCCAAGGACATGCTTACAGAGAGGGGGGAACATCAATGTGAGAGAGAAACATCACTTGGTTGTATGTGTCCCACCTGGGAATCGAACTGGCAACCTTTTGGTGCACAGGACAAAGCTCAATCAACTGAGCTACTCTAGCTGAGCATGTCTTGTTTTGTTGTTGTTGTTTTTAAGTATGTATACATACATAATATCTAGAAGGCTACCAGCATTTACACAATAATATCCCCTCAAGGTTGCATACAAATAACTTTTATTTTTATAGTCTCATTTTTTAACTTGTTAATATGTTTTTACTGATTTTTATAGAGAAAGGGAAAAGATATAAGAGAGAGAGAGAGAGAGAGAGAGAGAGAGAGAGAGAGAGAGAGAGAGAGGGAGAGAGAGAAGCATCCATCAGCTGCCTCTCCAATGCACCCTGACCACCAGGAACCAACCCACAAATGGGCACATGCCCCAAATGGGAGTCAAACTGGGGACCCTTCAGTGAATGGGAAGATGATCAATTAATTGAGCCACACTGGCCATAGCTCTAATATTTTCAACAAAAATAACATATTACTTGTAAAATAAAAAAGTTTTTATCTTTTAAAAATGCAATTCCCATGTTAAAATGCTCTGGGTTATAGAATAAGATGAAAACTAAACATCCTCTTAAGTGATGCACCTTTAGCTCTCCCAATAGAGATGGCATGCCCTTCTCTTTGGTATATATCCTGGCCATATATCCAAACTAAATACGCAACACAGGAAAGCTATACCTCAGGTTCTATTAGTAACTATAATCTCACTGTCATAACCACCAAATACTTATCAAACGCTGGGTGAAACAAAGCAAGGTTATGGAATCCACACTTCCTTTTGGAGTCTGCGTCTACAATAGGCCCTATCAGCAGAAATGCAATCTGCCCCCATATCCTATTGTTCCAACCACCACCACCACCACCACTGGGTATCAAACCTGCTGCCCCTTAGAAGCTTGCTCTTCCTGGATTCGCTTCCATGGACATCCATCAGTCTATGGCTAAATTCCCCCATTTATTACAGTGGATGCTGTAATAAACATGCCTATAAAATTCATCATGGTGTCTGCTGTAACGGAGGGGAATCGCTACTACTCCTGGGACGAACTCCTGCCTGGGCTTAGATCAGACGTCGGTAGTGTTTCTTCTGACTCATCAGTCTACCTTTACCTTATGACTGTGGTTTTTTAACCTGGGGTCTGATCACACAGGCCCCTGAGAATCTGCTGAAAGACACAGCTCCACTCTGCACATGCACACCCTCCCCTTTCCAAACAATCTCGAGGGCTTCAGATATATCTCCTCACAATCCAGGTTAAGAACCTCCATCTAATGGCCTGTTTCCTTCCCACAAGTCCTCATTCACATGGGTTGCAAGAAAGTTTAACTTCCCATATCATTCACTTCTTTAACAAATACATTCATGGTTTTGACATGTATTCTGCAATACTTGCATACCTGGTTCCACTTTACATCTGTGTACTAATTTCTACCCCAAACTTTTCATGTATTGTTTTGCTGAAGTTTACATATCCTGGAATATTAATCTGTGGGGGAGGAGACAAAGCTAAGGAGAAGAGTATAAACAACAAACCATCATGCTAATTTTGAAACCTGGTCATTAGTGTGATAGTTACTAGTGTCACTGATCATATATTTCTAGTTCTCTCCTTCTCCAGGCACAGAACAGCACTGCCCTTCCTGGTTGTAGGACACATAACAAGTACCAGCCAAGTTGTGAGCAGAAGTGACAATGCCGTTTCCAGGGCAGCACGTTTAACTGCTGATGGAAACCCCCAGAGTCCTTGGCACCGTTCCTAGCAAGGTTAGACAGGGAGGCTGCTCGGGTAGTCTGGTTCCCCAGGTGACCACGATGCCCCTGTGGACCTGTGACGGACAGCTATCATGATGGTGTGTTATGCCAAAAAAATGTGGTGGTGTTTGTATCTGCAGTACAGCCTCGCCCATGTGGATTGATGGACCTGATGTACAAAAACGAGACACTGTACACCTCTGTCACTTGTGAACCTAGACCCTCAGCTTTTCCAAGTAAACACTGGGATGACAGGGTTGGGTCTGGAGGCTGACTCGGAGTTCAGCACTTTGGAAATGACCCAGATGAGGCACTGGTAGGGCAGGACCAGAGGTGCTGGGGACAGGAGCACTGAGGGCTATCCCAGGGCAGGGAAGCAGAGAGGTTCCCTTTGGTTTCGGAAGAGGGGGCTGGGCTTGGGGATTGGTAACTGGGTAGAGCCTGGCTGCATCACTCAGGCCATCCCCAGGCCCAGCCCCAGCACATTCACACAAGGGGTGAGGCGGCTGCAACCAGGGGGCAAACAACTTCCACCCTGCATTGCTGATCATGCTCAGGAGACTGCAGTGAATATGCTTCGACAGGCACTAGGGGCTCTTACAATTATTTCCCTGGTTATGTCCCCAAAAGCACCGAAAGCAGTGCATAAAATGTGTGCGTTTTCCTACTAGGAAGAAGATAAAGTTCAGGGGGAAAATGGACAATTTTTTTTTTTTTTTTTTTTTAGATTTTAAAAAGGTGAGGCTGAAAGAGTTTAAGTTTTTAAAAAATAAAATAAAAACTTATGATTTAAGGTTCTGTGCCCTATAGATAGGTAGGCCAGAAATTAGTCTTTTCGGCATGTTCATAGGCAGCATGGGAAAGAAACAGGCTCTGCTGCATGAAAAACAATATTCCTCAGAACAAACAAACTGCTTCCTCTAGAGTAACACGGCTCTCAGGGGAAACTTCTCCCCTGTGTCTTCATAACAGGAGACTGTCTAACAGGATCCTCCCAGTAAATAAAGGTTTCAGGGGACTTTTCCCGGGAGTGTGCCATGGTGAAAGCTGGCGGCCTCCAATCAAGCACAATTCCAAAGAATTCATTTCCAGGGTCTAAAATCACTTCCTGGCCTTTGGGATAAGAGCGACTGTCACAGGTCTACAGCTAGGGTTTCAGGAACTCAGCCATGTGGCGATTTGAATTGCTCCAGCAACAAATTTTTTAAATATCTTAAGAAATTTGATGATATGCATGTATTTAAAAAGTTAATTAAAAAAACAAAGGCAGGCACACACACACATACACACACACAACTGGTTGCAGGAAAAAAACTAACCAAGTCTCCAATAAACACTACTTGAACAGTATTTGAATTCTATGAAACTGTAAGTTAAGCAATAGAACTTTTAAACCACCTAGATACACTATTCAGAAAAGAGATGACTAGGTTGCACACATATGCACCTGGGGATAAGATCTATGCCAGATCGATGTAGGGGAGTATAAAATAGTTAATAGCTTCCATCTATTCAACAAACATCTTATGAGAAAGACATCCCACCCCCACTTCACAATAGGTCAGCTTGCTGCAAAGTCCCTGCTCAACCACTATGGTGTCTCCCAGTAATATTGCCATCATTATGTGCTAATAATGGCATCATGAGGTTGGTATTTTTTAAATACTCCAGGCTCTCTAAAACCCAGTAGGTGTACTTTACAGAAGAATAAATGGAAAGTGCTAAGGAAATAATTCTGCATTTTTTTCTATAGCTTTCTTCAGAAAGCAATCAACCACAGAACTATCTATAGCAGCATGGCTATGCCTCAAACCTGCCTTCTCCTTAACACGAGCTTAAGATAACCAGATTTACAACTTAAAAATAAGGCAGCTATCACACATTTCCTAGAGTAAAGTAAGAGAAGTCTCATTGGGAGAGAACAGAGCAGTAACTCTCTCCAGAGTGGAGGGAGTCAATGGATCGTTGTCATTTTTGACTCTGTCCATGTAAGGTTCTGTGTAAGAAATGCAGGATAAAAATTAAAAATCAAACTGTAAGACACATATCCAATTAGACAAAGCACGAACACCTTTGGAAGTGAATATAACTGTTATGAGAATCAAATTCACCCCCAGAGAATGATTCTAAAGACTAAGGGAGGAAAGTTGTAGGGATGTTTATTTTGAAAATGCTCTCCAATTGAACACAACTTATTCAAAACGGTTTGTCTCCTGAGAGATCCAAAGCTGCTATGTCAGTGGTTCTCAACCTGTGGTTCACGACCCCTTTGGCAGTCGAACGACCCTTTCACTGGGGTCGCCGAAGACCATCCTGCATATCAGATATTTATATTATAATTCATAACAGTAGTAACACGACAGTTATGAAGTAGCAACGAGAATAATTTTATGGTTGGGGGTCACCACATGAGGAGCTGTACTGAAAGGGCCAGGAGGTCGAGAAACACTGCACTATGTTGCTCCCAAGGCCAGCCTCTGGGGGAACACACCCAGGGCAGGTATAAGCTCCTTCCTAACTTTCCTTCCCGATTTGTGGAATGCCACTGGCTAAAACACAACTCCTCACATAAAACAACCAGAAGTTAAGTGTACCCTCTAGATAGATGTGCTAATAATTGCTTTGGGGGAAGGAATTCTATGGATCTTTTAAGTCAAATCCACAAATTTGCAAGATACACACCAAACTATTAAAAGATAAATGGTTAGCAGGCTACAAAGGAAATTAACATAAATTATTGGTTAGCAAATAGAAAGGGGAAAAAACATAAAATTGCTTGTATGAAAAAATATATATATACTGAAAAATAGACTACATTTAAAATTAGCAACCATTTTAAAACATTACATTATTCATTGATGGTAAATTGCAGTAAAGCTGTTACGCTCAAACTTTGTAAGATGCATTGATCCATCCCTTTTAAAAAATCATTTGACAATACTGATCAGAGCCACAAGAATACTGAGGGCATTCATGACAACCGAAGACAAGCGTGTCAATATAACTCTACAAATGCCAATATGATGCGGCCAGACACAGCTCTTTGGGCTCAATCCAAGGATAGGTTTCGGAGATTGCACAAGGACATATATACTACCTAGCCTTCAGGCAACCTTCCACACATCACTTTTCTACTTTAGTCTGGGTTCATTTGGCTACCAGAATTGAAACGCACAAGGAATTTAAAGCCAATGGAGGTATCTCTCCAAATTCAAATGCTGTTAAGGACAACTGGGCACCAAGAAAAATTTAACCCCAAAATTGTACACCATCAAAATCAAGGCACAAGCTCTACAATTCTCTTGCATACCCAGCAGCCATTGGTCTCTATAAATGTCCCATTTCTGCTTCACTCTCCTCTGCTGCCAAAATCTTAGTTTCTCTATTCATTCACCTGTTTACAAGCAACCCCTTTCAAGGCTCCTGCCAAATAGTTGCCTTAATCCTCATATTCTCATGACCTTTCCTCTCAGCTGCCTAACAACTCTTCATATCCTGACTGCAGAACATCTGAAAAGTCTATCTGATTGTCTTTCCTGGGGCCGGATGCTCAGCCTAGTCCAATCAGCTGCGGGGCTGGTCACATGATACTGAAAGCTACCACTGACCGACTGTGGGAAGGGTGTGGGCCAGGAGGAAATGATAGGCATCTCTACTAGTTTCTCAATCAGAGCTTTGGAGAGATACTGCATAGCAGCGAGTTTAGGATTACTCTTTGACCTAGGAGAATTTTTTTCCAGGCACCTGTATTAGTTTCCTATGGCTGATGTAACATATCACCACAAAATGGTGACTTAAACATCAGAAATTCATTGTTCAAAGTTCTGGAAGCTAGAGTCTGAGGTCAGGGTGTGAGCAGAACTGAGCTACCACTGAAGCACTAGGGAAGCCTCTTTTCCAGGCCTCCATCCTCGCTTTTGGTGATTCTTTGCCTGTGGTAGGACACTTCCAATGCTCACAGCATTCTCCTCGGGGGCACGTGTGGCCAAATTTCCCCTTTTTTATCAATGAGATGCCAATCATAATGGATTAGGAACCCACTCTACTTCAGTATGGCCTCATCCTTAGCTAACTACATCAGCAATGATTATTTTCAAATAAGGTCACATTCTGAGGTATGGGGGTTCAGACTTCAACATACAAATTTTTGGTAGTTACAATTCTACCTATAACACCTTCGATTCTGTATGGGAGTTTTTCCTCAGGAAAATAATTCAAAGAAGAGTAGTTAAAACTCCGAATTGGGTTCCTAGTGAATATAACACCCCCACGCATTTCTCAAGGCAATAGAGACAGCTTATGAAAGCGCGGGGTCATGAGACTGCCTAAATTCGGTTCAAACCCCCAACTGCCAATTATTAACTGAGAGACTCTGGGCGAGTTAAATTCCCTTTGCTTCAGTTTCCTCATCTATAAAATGGGATGGTGTTAATACCTACCTCACAGGCTATCTCAAGAATTAAATTAATACAATAAAATCCCATTGCAGCATTATTAGGAGGGTCCAAACAGTAAATCACATAAAAATACAAAATGCTGCTACTGTGGAGTTATGTATAGGGCAAGCTTTTGCCACTGACTAGACCCACAATGCCCAGAATCACCAATAGCTGTAGAGCTAAAGTTCCCATTGGAGAGCATGTTACTGAAGGGCTTATAACACATGGAAAGCACTTAGAGCACTGCCTATCACAGAACAGGCATTACATAAATCCTTCAAACTCACTCTCCTAACCCTGGTCTCCCACAGCTCACTCTGGCACTGGGTCACACTTTGTTTTTTAAATACGTTTTTATTGATTTCATAGAGGAAAGGAGAGGGAGAGAAAGTTAGAAATATCAATGATGAAAGAGAATCACTGATTGGGGATCGAGCCTGCAACCCAGTCACATGCCCTGACCCAGAATCCAACCGTGACCTCCTGATTTATAGGTCAGCGCTCCACCACTGAGCCACACCCGTGGGGGCTGGGTCCCATTTTGGCTTCTCCCCTTCCTCTGTGTCCATGTATATCTCCTCAGCAAATTGACATTCTGAAATGCGGGGTTTAGATTTAGAGATAAATGGGCATATAAAACATGGAAATCCAAATTCCAGAATATTTTTCATTTTAAGGCCCTGCTTCATTGCTTTTTTTTTTTTTTTACATATAGTCTTTACCCCCCAATTTAGAAATTGCCCACCTTCCTAGCACATGACTGCAGAACCAGATGTAAACGAACAAAAAAAGGTAAGTCTATTCACTGCAATTAATAGATTTTATTCTTTAAAAGGTCTTCTTTACTGACAGCCTATTTATTCTTATTTGGCCCACTACTCTAACTAATAATTACTTGGTTTTCAGGTCCAGGGAAGATTAGAAGGAACAAATTAAAAAGAAAAAATGGGGACAACTATAGAAAAACAATGGAAATAAGATGGAATACAAAGCACAGCAGTCTGAGGGCTCTCAGTAAAAGGATAACAGTCCTCCCCACCCTCCCCATACTCCTGACCCGGCACCTGCATGACCCAGCCAGGTTACTATGTCTGCAACGCTGGTCTGAGTCAGCAGGAAATAGCTGAATTATCCTTAGAAATCTATAAGGCACCAAAGATGCAGAGATTACTCTCTGCAGCTACCTCTTCTTCCTCCTTTTTTTAAGTTCTGATGCTCTCTCATAGGGTAAACTCTAAGCTAGCTGGGAAAACTGTGACACGAGAATCATCTGAAACAGCTCCAGTAGCCAAGTTTAACTGTACATACACTGTGATAAAAACTCACTGACGAGGTTTTTCAGGTACAATCTCAAGGAACCTTTATAGAAAATGACATACAGCTAATGCACAAATAGTCTGAATTTCAATATATGCAGTGAAGTGTATGAGTTGGTTTTATCAACTATATTCAACTCCATGCCCAACCTTGTTTATGTTGCGTATAAGTCTTCTTCAAGGTAGAACAGGGACAAACTTCTGTCCAGATGTTACCCAAACCAACTCCCAGCATAAAATCCAAACTATTACTATTACCCACTGCACATGTCAAGTGGTCATACTTTTCCTAAATACACCCATGAACACAGAATGTGGATTTAGCATAACTCTGATGGATCGCCTGGAGGTTCCATCTACGCTTCACAACCAGCTATGGTTTGAATGTGCATTCCGATGGCCAGAGTTTGTGACATCCTTGAACAGCTATTCTCAGCCCTGCTGCACCTTCCAGTCCCAGGGGAACGGAAGCAACACCCAGGCTCCAACCCAGAGAGTGGGACTTAATTGGTCTAGGGTGGGGGCAGGGAAGTTTTTGACCCCCAAACTCAAATGGCAACCAGGAGTGAGATCCACTGCCCTAAAATGAGTTAAAAATGGGTGATTGAACCTTCACCTCATTCTGAAAAAGCCCACCATTCCATCCTTGTTACTTGAAAGTGAATAAAATAGTTAACTCAAATATTTTTAAATATGTTTTTATTGATTTCTAGAGAGAAAGGAAGGGAATGGGAGAAAGAGAACATCGATGTGTTGCCTCCCATAAATACCCCGACTGGGGACTGAACCCGCAACCTGGGCATGTGCCCTGACTAGGAATTGAACCAGTGACCTTTTGGTGCACAGGATGATGTTCAACCAACTGAGCCACACTGGCCAGGGCTCCAATATTTTAAAGTTTCAAAATAAAAATACATTCCTATTCAAATGTGAATATGAATGACTCATAGTCACTCTTTACAGTTAAAATTAGTAAGTTCTAGCTTTTTAGTAAGTTGCTTTTAATGTTAGTCCACACATTCTCAGTCATTCCCGCCCAGTCCCCAGCAGCCAGAGGCAAGTGAGCAGGCAATTCTTAGTGGTCTGATAATACCTCCAAGTGTTTCACTAAATACTGTGTTATACCAAAGGAAACCAATGAGAGACAGGCAGACTGCAGCGATATATGCTGTAAAACATGCTGAAGCTTTATCTGCAATCCTTGCACAGAGATAAATGGAGACGTGGATGGGCCCCGGTGGAAATGGTTCATAATGTTAATATGAAATGCTCTAAGTAATTTGCTAAAACTTAAAAAGAGTAAGACAGCTGGGTGAAAAGAAAAACGCTAACAAAAGAAAAGGCTGGTCCACGGGTGGGTGTGGGAGTCAGAGCTCTGGCAGGCTCATCACAGAGCTCACCACGCAGGTATCAGATATAGGCCCTCCCTGGAAGTGTGCTTCTTCCAACCCTCGTTCCTAGTTCTCACTAAAGCCATCAGTGTCAAAACCAGAACTTACACCGGGTCTTCTAAAGGACTCTGCAGCCAAGAGGAGACAGTTTTCTATGCCAAGTATGTTCTGGTTGATGTAAAGGGATTCCAGGAGAAAGCAACACAGCCCTCCCTTGCCTCTCCTCCCCATCATGGCGGTCATCCATGCAGGCACACAGCCCCACGAGGCTTCTTAATAACCTAAGAAGGCCTTGGCTTCCACTCCACTCACTCAATTGTCAAAACACATGGAGATGACAAATTGACAACATCGAGTATCAGTAATGAAGGTTTTCTCAAAAAAAAAAGAAAAGAAAAAAGAAAACACACACACAATAGAATTGTTTGGATCCTGAATATCATCATGTTTTCGCATTATCCCTCAATGTAAGATATAATTCTGGGTAAAACTCTGGGATATCTATAGTAGAGACACTGTGGAGGAGATTGTATACTCATAATTCAACATTCCCGATGTTGTGGGGAAATGGCTCATACCAAGAAAAGCTCTGTTTCGCCTGAGTAACTGTTTTGTTTTTGCCTTCAGCACACTGAGTCACTTCACAATCGGGTTTCCTTCCAAGCCCAGGCTGCTGAAATCTATGAATTTCATAACTAAGTCTTGGCCCTCTTCCAGCAACTACCTAGGACCTGTTCCCATAAATCCTTGTGCACTAACTTCTCTGTGACTTTTTATTTTTTAAATCCTCACCAAGGATATGATTGAGAATGAAAACCACCCGGGCAGGGCTCTCTATGACTTTTCCCCCTTCTACTTTTAAGTTTCCCTTTGCTTCAATTTCCTAATCTAGTTATTTATCCTCTGAGCACAAGTAAAAACTCCCTGTACAATCGACAGGGAGAAGTTCAACCTGCCCCTGTTAGGTGAAGTAATCTAATCTTAATAAAAGAGTAATATGCAAATTAACCATCACTCAGAGACATCTAAGCCACGCCCACCAGCCAAGTCACACCCACCAGCCAATCAGAGCGACTGTATGCAAATTAACCCAGCCAAGATGGTGGTTAATTTGTATACATAGGCGCGAAGTGAAGACTGAAGACAGCCTAGAAGGAAGCCAAGTGCTGCAGAAGGGAGCCAAGCGGCAGAGAAGGGAGGGAGCGAGGCAGCAGAGATGGGAGGGACTAAAGTGGCCCAGAAGGGAGGGATCAAGGCAGTGGAGACAGGAGGGAGCAAGGCAGCAGAGACTATGGAGATGGAATGGAGAAAAGCGGCAGAGAAGGGAGGGAGCTGAGGCAGCAGAGATGGGAGGAAGAGAGACAGCGGAGAAGGGAGCGAAGCCTTCTCTGCTTCGCTCTGGCTCAGGAAGCCCTACTCTTGCAAGAATCTTCCTGCAATGGGCCTCTAGTGTTTACATAAGCAGCATGTGAATCTGGCTAAATATGTGGGTTACAATGTCCCCTACACCTTTGAGCTACTGACAAGAACCTTCCTTGTTCCTTGTCTCATAGCTCTGTGACTACTACTTGGAAAAAACAAATAAACAAAAAACACAGGAAGCACAGCTGGCACTGTGCCCCAAGGGGACCTGAGGGTTTTTAATAAATCTGTACAGATTTCTAACTGCTCTGAAAAAGCGTAATGTGAACCCACTGAAACTGTACTGACAACAGCAGGGCCCCAAAGTCACACGGCTGAAACAGGAAAGACCAACGCAAGTTTGTGAAAAGAAGCTTCCCATCTTCCCATTTCAGCCTTCTTAATGGACGGGCTCTGAACTGTATTATAGAAAGTTATTTGTTCTTTATCCATTGATACAAACTAAAGATGCTGCTAAGTGGTGAGAAGAAAAATGGCAGGTCACAGATGCCCAAATTATATATGAGGAGTTTTCATTATTTGCAGCCACTGATCTAAAAATTCTTCGTGAACACACCACTCGGTCCACACTGCTCTGAGGTCATGGAAGACTTGTGCCCTGGTAAAGACTCACTTCCCAGCCTGGCCTTCCTTGGCCTTTCAGCAGCCCTGGACATGACGACCCCATCATCCTCCTCAAAACATCATCCTTACTTGGCCTCCAGGACACCACTGGATGTCTTCTGAAATCTACTCTTTGGCCGGCCGTCCTAGTCTCCTTTGCCAGTTGCTCATCTCCCTGAACTATAAGCTCCAATGTACCCCAGCATATCGTTCTCTTCTACCCCAGATCGCATTGACACACTACTTTATCTACCACCAGTGACTCCCTGAATGTCTCTCTCTAGCCTGAATGTCTTTCCTCACCTCCAGATTCATTTATACTACCTTCTTCACTTCTCCACTCCCATGTCTAATAGAAATCTCAACCACCACCTCCTGAAAGGATTTAATTCTTTCTATACCATACAGCAGAGTATTATGAGCACCGACAGACAATTCCCTTATGAGATACAAGTAAGACCAGAGCATCTGTCTTATTCGAAGCAAGAACCACCACTCACTGCCTTCAAATCAGTATTGCACTTTAATTGCCATAAATTGAGCAAGTACTCATTGAAATGCCCTGCAGATATTTTAGCAGACAACTTACAGGATGTTCTAAGAAGACAAGACTGTCCTAAATTGCTTACTGGCACTGAATTTTACATGTTATTTACACACACAGTAACAGTGGAGTGGGAGAATATTGCACCTTCGTCAAGCAACACAGCCAGAACCATCAACAGTGTGTGAAATCCATGATTCAGGTAAGACCTTTGGCTCTTGTAGCCACCAGATGTCAGTCCACACATCTCCCTAAGTTTGAGGGATCACTTGGTGATGCACTGAATATCAAGATAACTTTATGGATCAAAAAAGGACTCATGCAAAGATTTGTATTGGGAATCTTCCCCTACCCTGTAAGAGCTCAGGACTCTTGGAAACCCACAGTAGCACAAAGCATGAACGTCAGCAACAGACTGGGAGCTGTGAATAAGCCCTACCATGGTCAGTATGGACTGCAGCTTTAGGAACAGGGCACTTATGGGCACCTAGGCCCACGCAAATCCAGGAGATGACATACCATGCTTAGTCTTGAACCTCAGGCTGTGTGCTTTATTGGGCCAGGAGTTCTGTGCTGTAAGATTGCTGGCTGCTGGGCTAGCTGCCCAACCATTTTTTCCTCTCAGTAAATCACACCCAACCCTTCCAATTTACCTGGCCAAAAACTTTGGGGTCCTCTTTGACTCCTCCAGGTCTCATATCCCACTTCTACTCCATGAGCAAACCCTGTTGAGTTTACGATCAATGTACATGCAGAGCCTGGTTGCTTCTCAGCACCTCCACTCCTAGGAGCCCACTCCAGCACCACCATCTTACCTGATTTCCTCAGTTACCTCTTATTGATTGTCTGGGTTTTCATCTAACTCTCCAATAGTCTGTTTTCCATAGAGAAGCCAGTGATCTTGTTAACAATTAGACCATATTATTCTTTTACTCAAAACTCTCCAGAAATACCCAAATGACTTACAATTTTTTAAAATGCCTTACAAGGTGACATGATGGGACCTTGCCCCTCATCTTCAGCCTTTGCCTGTGATCTCATCTCCTATCACTCTCCCCTCGCTCTGCTCTAAACACCCTGGGGCCTTTCCATTCCTTCAGTTCTCCAGGTATGTTCTACCTCAGGGCCTTTGCACTTGCTATTCCCTCATTCTTTTCCCAGGACATACACATGGCTGAACACATCTCTTTTTTTTCCAGATCTTTACATAAGTCACCTTCTCAGTGAGGCCCTTTCAGTCAAAAATTGCAACGCCCCTCACCCCATGCCCCATTGGTCCAAACTGCTTTTTGTTTTCTTTTCTCCTTAGGGCATACTACCATCTGAAAACTATGGGCTGTGGGCCACACCACCTGATTTTGTAAATACTGCTTTGTTGGAACACAGCCATACACATTTATGTACATGTTGTCTGTGGCTGTTTTCATACTACAATGGCAGAGTTGAACAGCTGTGACAGAAACCCCCGGCCCACAGCACCTAGGATGTTTACTGTCCAGCCCTTAACAGAAAAGGTTTGCTGGCCTCCCTCCGTGACTCTAACACATTGTTTAACATATGTCTCCATGCAATGAGATCAGGGACTTCTACTTCTTTTGCTCATTACCATATTCCCAGAGTCAGTAACAGTGCCTGGTGCATAGTAGGTGCTCAATAAGTATTGTTGAACAGATGGAGGAATGAATAATGCATTCATATGGTTGAGCTAGAAGACCTGGGACTCATTGGTGGCTTTTCTTTAACCATTTTTATTTTTAAATGTATAGAAAAGCACCTGAAACATAAAAGTACAGCATAATAAACAATGACACACACTCAAGTAACCACCCAGGAAGGAGAATATGGCGAATGCTTTTTTCAATCAAAACACTATACGAGTGTTTGCCTAAAATCCGAAATTAACTAAAATTCAAAGTACAATTTTACTTGCCACAAAGATTCTATTCACCGAACAAGAAGTGCTGGTTGACTTTGCATGCCGCGGTCCTCAGACACCACTAAACATTTTCCTGCTTTTCACCCAATAGCACACTTCAACAAAGAAAGAGCAGGGGAAACTCTGGAGCCTCACTCTAAGGCCCTGGTAAGGTTCATGTTCCGTCACCTTATAGTGGGGTTTGGGGTATTTTAATGTAATCATCTGCTCTTTATCTTGAATCCTAGAATCCAATTCCCCTCTAAAATGAGTACTATTCCACCGAGGCTCCCCAGTCCTCATGTGAGCCTCCGATTTCCTTTATCTTAAGCATTTGTGAATCCCTCAGAGCAAGAAATTAAGACAGCCACCCTCAACTTCTCTTCCTTATATTTTTCTTTCATTTATTAACAGATACTACTGCTGGTACCCAGAGAATTCAGGGGGAAAAAAACAATCTATTTAGAAACATTTCTGACTTAACTGCTATGTCAATTCCTATCCATGTCTCCCTTCCTCTGAATTAGGGGGGACATTTGCATTAAAACAGTATCTCTCTTACTTAGAATGCACCTGCTCAGGCTGATTAAGCCCCAACTGGAGTCATAATCCTCCACTTTTGAGATCACTACCATTCTAACAAAATGAGTTATCACTTCTGGTGAGACAGAAGGAAAAAATCCGGACCTGTAAAAACAGAACTGTCCTCGTAGGAGATGGGAGAAAAGAAGGACAGACTGAAGCAGGGAAAGAAAGGACATAAGAAATAAGCACTAGAAATATTTTCTTATAAAATTCATAAAAAAAAGTTAAGTCACAATGTGTAATTAACATTCCATAAATGAAACTACTGTCGACTCAGCTAAATTCTTTTCCACTACCAGAAATACTACACATTGGTTTTGTTTTACAAGACAGCTTCCTTGTTCTTAATAAAAGCTGAGTCCTACATAACTGTACTTGAAATTTGACATTGTACTGAGGTTTTAAAACATATTATTTTCCAGGCATAGTTCTATATAGTGTTAAGATAGAAAAAGAGTAGCACTGTATAGATCTACATATGTTCCCCATTCACAAATACATCCACACAATACTGGACAATGGCTGCATAATAAAAGTGTTGGAGAAAAGGACTGGCTATGTACTCTATACAGTGCATAGTTAAGGATAATGGGATATGATTCTCCCCACAGAATGTTTTGGTAATGATGCACTATAATTAGTGGGTCACAGTTACCTTTAAATATTTGCCCCTCAACTCTATCAAACCGGGGGGGAAATGCCAACAAATCAATTGAATGTTTCACTCAGTTGAAGACCTACATTTAAAACACTAAAATTCTGGTATAATGCATTAGGCTAACACCATACTTTCTTTTTAAGGGTACAAGAATATGCACAGTGTTGGTAAGAATTGACAAATCTGTTTTTTCTAATATCACAAAAGGTGACCTCACTAAATATATTAATCATAAAAAAAATGTTAACTCCATTAATCACTTTTGTACTGTTCCTGATACACCAGCAAAGCATTATTATAACAAAATACACAGATATGCTGAAAAGGCATCTGGTGAAATGTATACAAGGTTAATGAAATTTAAAATATTTGCCAGAATGGAATCTCCTGAGAATATACACAGGATTATCTTAGTCACACTGAACCAAGGGGGGGAAATTAGTTTATTCATTTCCCTCAGCAAACCCACTTTGGCAAAGACATGAGCTGCCTCTATCAATTCACAAGCACACATTTGTATGCCCATATATGAGGAGGATGATATATCTATTAGGGAGAAAAGGGTATAAGCAGCTCAACAAAATTCTACAGGATCCTGCAGGCGTTGATATTACAACATGAATTTTTATGAGTTTTCAGGGAGAAGAAATATTTCTAACAAAAGGTTGATAAGACCTGACGGCCCAGAGTAAGTGAAATACATTCGCCCCAGGCTCTCACTCCCCGAATCCCCTCTTCCCAGGTAGCGAGGCTGTAACTCAGCACCAGGGAAGGGAGGCCCTGTCGTGTTCAGGGAATCCAGGTTCAGGGGCAGGAACCCTATCAAGTGTCACAAACCATCTACTACCGCCACTTCTGTAAAAGTTATTCTCACTATTGGTCATACTTCCATCTGAGGATCAAAATACTAATAAATGATGACAAAAATATATTAGGTTGAGTGTTAGCCTGTTCAGACACCCATCTCTTGCCACTGTTTACACTGTCCACACCATCCTCTACGTAGGCTATCGGCCTGCTTTGGGATGGCAGGCTGGCATGTAGAGCATTGCCATGAAGAGAATATTGTACTCATAAATGGAACTTAGTTGAACTTTGCTGGCTTACACACCACAGAAAGACATGGATGCCATAGAAAGGGTGAGAAGTAGACTTCCTTCTCCATTTCTCTGTCCTCACATCCCCAAATACTAGTACCCTTCATTTCAGCAAAATTGAGAAGAAAAGTAACAAAACAAAACACCTCTTTTTGTAAAATGTGCACCAGCAAACCTCATACTATTAAAGGAAGACACAATACTCCTAATGAAATGACACCTAGTAATAACCGCCTTGTTATTTGAAGATCCATAAAAAAATGATGGGGGTAAACATCAGAAGTCATATCATTACTCTGCAGTCTTTTAAATGGCAACACAGACAAAACTGTTCGTTTCTGTAATGAGATGTTAATGTCTGTCCAAACGTTACGTTTAGCAAGGGCAGAAATCAAACGGAAGAGTTCAAATCCTATCCCTGTCACGAACCAGAAGACCAGGTACCAACTCCATACCTGAGTTCCCTGAAACACCTGTTTCCTGGCCTGCAGTGAGGATGAAAAGGATGACACGTGCAGGAAAAGCCTCTAGCACAGCTCCTGCTCATAAAAGGCCCTCAGCACATGGCACTGGGCAATAAACAGTCTTCCTCCACAAGCCAATGTTTCTTCACCACGGGCCCCTCCCAGAACCACCAGGCAGCCTTTAGCAGGTGCAGGCACAGGCACAGGCACAGGCGTGGATCAAAGCTCCATCACAAACCAACTGTGCTCAAAGCCAAGACCAAAACACTGCCGTGGCACCTATTTCCCTCTCAATCTGAGCTGCCAGAAAGACATGTCAAATATCCTGCTGATTGTGCTCCTGCCTTTGTCTTTCTGCCTTTCCTAGTTTGCATTGGTGTTTATTTTGTTAATGGTCCTGGCCAGTCCTCTGTGCTTCCTGGGTATGCTCCCCTCACGGTGGTGCTGTGGGGGGAGAGGGTGAGCATCCCAGGCCAAAGGGGCAGAAAGGACGAGGGCCTCCTGAGCAGGTCATCTATCCTGTGGGACTTGCTATCCCAAATTCAGCAGCTTCCGACAAACGCCGTCTCATTTTACCGCACTCTTCTGGGAGACAGGAATGCAGGCAGGCCTCTGCAATTCTGCTCTGCGCGGTTATTAACTTTTTTTTTAAGTCACTGACAATAAATGGGTAAAGCTGTTCACGAATAACTTTAGGGAAAAAGTCAGCTCCTTTCTGCTCTTTCTGACTCACCGTGGGAAAGAAGCACGGTTTGGGAAACAGACAAACCACGAGCAAGTAAATTATCTAATCTCTGTGAGCCTCCCTTTCCGTAACCGTGAAATGAAGATAACCCGCCCCCACCTGCCTTGCAAGATCACAGGTAAGTTTTAAAGATATACTGTACACAGGGCATGAGCACAGTAGCCAGCACATAGTAGGCCTTCAATAAGGCATATGCTGAAATGCTTTACGAACATTTTCAAAAGCTAGATAGCCAGAGAGTTACATCGAATTAACAGCCTCAGAAAACCCAAATCTTTTAGTGAGGTACTGCGCCTGGTTGCAGTGGAAGATAATTTCAGTGTCTCATGCTCAACTTGACTGTGTTCATTTACCTTCAGGAAGAAATTCGATCAGATCATTAAAGACATTTAATGCTCTGCTTTCAGCCCAGATGTGAAAGTGCAAGGTGTCAGTTTTCAAGGCTCAGCAGCCTGGATTGAAACCATTTTTTCTTGGCTTTATATGTTGTTATAGTGCCCAATTACACAGACAATCCGCTGCAATTCAGCAACCAATTGTTAAGCCACCAGCAATGCTGTTGGGGAAATTAATCAGTAACAGGAAAGAAAGGGGAGCTACTTACCAACTATTTGCACAGGGAGGTCTTGGTCTTTCCAGAATTTGCTTGTGCAAGCATTTTTAAACATTTGCCCCTTCCTGGGATGAGGTACACAGAGCCCATGTCCACTCACACAGAGGCCCCTGCCAGCTACTCCTCATGGGAGCCTGAGAAAGCAAAACCCTGGCTCCCCAGGGCCTCAGGGAACTTGGCAATCCAGGAAGGACACCCTTCACCTCCAGGAAGGCCACATGAGGGCTGTGGGCTTCACCCTCGCCCGGACCAGCACTCGCAGGAGTTAAGGGAGGAGAATCAGGAGCCCTGTCCATCTCCCTTGATGTCCAGCCATCCTCAGCTGCTCTTGTGCCAGGCAGTTCTGCCTAACTGGTGAGCTGGCCAGTCAGCAGTGCAGACTCGTAGACACTGATTCTTACATGTAACCGAATACACAATACTTAAAGCAAACAAAAAAATTTAAGTCATCTCTTCTTTGAATCCCACTTGGAGTCACTCACCTTGACACCGGGGAAAGATGAGTGGGGGAAATTCCATCCCTGCCTACATCCCGTTCCGCCTGCATCAGCCTGGCAGTCGTCTTAGAGCCTCGACCTCCCTTACTACGGGGTCAAGTTTCCTCTGTGCATTTATTTATTCAACAAAGATTTATTGAACACTGAGCTGCTGTGGCTACCAAGATAAATAAGACAGCGTCTCTGCTCCTGTGTAGTTTGTAGTTGAGCGAGGGGAAAAGAGATCCCAACACTATCAGGTCAGTGCACTAACAGGCAGGGCGCCCAAAGCAAGTCAGTATCTTGCTGGGGGCCGAACAAGGGGAGGAAAGGGTGGAGGCAAGGCCTCTGAGCTAGGAGAAGCTGAACCCTTGGTGCCTTCTGATTTATCTGGATCACCACACTGTAATTTTTAGTAACAGGACACAGGAGGGCAGGACCCAGATTAAGTTTATGGGCTATCACACCTCATCTAGGCATGTTCATGAGTAGAGGAGGCCTGAAACCTCAATTCACAGAGTACAGAAAAATCACTCTTTTCTTGAAATCACATTAATTCGGATTCTAAGGCCCATAGTAGGGCATGCAGTTGCTCCTGGATGTCACTCAAAGGAAAGCCTAGCATGCCCACTGCTGAGCCTTCTGTTCTACCAGGCCCCCCACATGGCATTGGCATCCTTGCCAAGGTAGGCAGCCCAGGTGCCTAAAATCAAGCCTTCCCAGGAAGTGGCCAGTGGCCTCCTCCCTAGCATCATGCTGCCACCAGAGATGCTTACTGAATCCCAGCCTCTGTGCCCAGAACCCACCAACCTTAACCCCTTCCCGATGGGGGAACCTGCGTCCTTTCTCTCCCTGCTCTGTCTCTCTTCTAAGGCTTTAGGCTTTTTATAAAGACTGAGAACCTCTGCTTCTCACTACTTCAGTTTTCCGCAAAGCAAATATCCCCAAGGCAAGGAATTACAATGGTCATAGTTCCTGCTTAAAAACCAGAGAGGAGAAAAAACAAAGAGCAAGGCACAGTTTTAATCACTTAAAATTATTCTGCCACATGAGCCCCCACCCCCCAACACAGCATCAGAAAGGAGGTCTTGTCTGTAGATGCAGATAAACCCACCCCTCACGGGGGCAACCCTACCACTTCCAGCAGAAGACACCCTGCCCTCTCCCTGCGTAGGCCCCATGAGGCTCCCGTTCTCCCCAAACCACTGTCCTCGCAGCCCCTTCATGCTGGGAGGTGTGCAAAGTACCACATCTTTTTGGCACAAAAGAGATCTCTCAGCTCCAAGAACAGGAGGAACTTGCTCTCCAACGGATGAAAAAAACAGGGCCCCTTGAACAGTCTTCTGCTCTGCAACACGGAAACGTGCCAATAAGACTTGTTTCAACGCTTAATCTAAAGGTGGGATCTCACTGCCTCCTCAAGCGTCAAAGAATCCAGACCCCAAATACACCTCAAGAAGGACACACAGACACCTTAACTCCACCTGCGAGAAGACAAGTCTTCTAGGAACAGCTTCTCCTCTGCCATTTCCTGTGTTCACCAGCTGTCTGCAAGAAGTATGTGGAGAGGCAGAATATTTCCTTTTCCAAGCTGAGGTGAACAGCACAGCTGTAACTGTCCATTTCAGGAGTCCAGAGTGCACACTGTCGTTCTAATAAAAATAACTGGGCCAGAGACTCTTTGAAGAAGTAGAGGAACCAGCCAGGCCCTCGCCTAGGGCCTCCCTTTTTCCTGAGGGAAGAGGGAAGGATAAGATGTGCTGGGCCAGGGAAGAGAATGAAGCTCCACGTGAGTTCATTGGGGAGACTGATGTTAATTCTAAGAGCAGAGCTGCCCTCATCATTCCATGTTGGCTTGGACACCTATAAGTAGCACCATCTCCTCTGCGTTGTCCCCGGTCATGCTATAAACTCATTTCTTCCAGAACCCCTGCTGTCTTGCTCTATAATTTTGTGTGGCTTTGAGAAGTGGCTCCCACATCACAGGGGACCCCATGCCACACAAGGACTGCATGTCACACAGGGCCCCCACACTAGTAGATCATGATTGGCAATCACTAATGCTTTGGAGAAGGAATTTCCCCCCCCCCACCCCCACCCCGCTTGCAGAAACTTGAAGGAGACAGATAACACCCTGAGAATTTTGTAAAGAGCAGGTTTTATTGTCAGCTAGCTCACTTCCCTCCCCACCTGCAAACACTGGGAATGAGCTACCCTGACAGGTTTGAAGCCTGGAAAAACTACCTTATAAAATCACAGGATATGCCTCATAAAATCCAGTCTGTGGAAGCGGAGGACTTACAGCCACTCCACATGGCTCAGAGGCCTGGTGAGTTCGGGTCAGGGGCTGCCTCAGGCACAAGGTAAGTCCTCAGCGCTGGGGGGAACATCCCTGGCAGAGACCATGATTCAGCCAATGACCCAGAGGGTAAGAGCATCTCTAAGACATGTTTCAAATGAACTTTAAGGAGGAGGAAGAAGAAAAAAAAAATGGAGTGTTTTAAGTTCCAGCTGGGCCAAAAACGTCATTGCCCTAAACTTGGTAAATTTCACGTAATGAGTAACCAAAAGATATCCCAAAGCAAGAAAATGGCTGGCCTCGAGAGATGCTACCAAGAATGGCTTACCTGGCAATTCTCACCAAACACACTCTCTCCCCAAACTCTACCCTCACGGACAAAACCAAAAAGTTCCTCAAGACAGTGGCTAAGAAAATATTAGTTGTGAACATTGCTTAATTATCTAGGGAAATATGAATTTTTAAAAAATATTCTTGATTAGAAATTATGCAGCCATAAGTAAGCTGGTTTTAGAAAAATACTATATTCTGCTAATATATTTTTTGTACCAGTCATTTTAAATTCCACGGGCACAAAGAGTTAACCATACACATATAGAAAAACCAACCTGCCAACTGCTGTTGCTTCTAAGTATTATTACTTTTAAAGAGGAAAAAAGGAGGAGACTTTCCTAAAACTGCAGACATATAGAAGGAGTATCCTGAGAGGGCCAATCATTTCACGTGGTACGACGTTCTTCTCTCCCATCTAATGCTTACTAATGCTTACTAGCACATCTTCAAGCCGCCAGGAAGACTGCTTCCAGATAAAGCCCATCAGGTGGGTGGTTCTGCACTTCAGTCGGAATCCCATTTTCACTTGTTGACAGGCACTGTGCACATTCAGGCCATCTCGCTCTGTGTGCACTCGGACTGCTAGCCCGACTGTATGTTGCTTTAGGCACGGACCAGATTTTTTATTTCTTTTGCATCTCCCTTCCCTCCAAGCCTCCAACTCCTACAGAGCCTTGCGAGCAGGCAGGTTCAATACATCCCTTCTGATGTGCCAAAGGAGAACAACGTGCACTTTCACACCAGCTGTGCCCACAGCAAGAAGGACGAACAGGACCTGACCGCCAACAAGGCCACCTCCGCCCGCACTGATTATGGAAACAGCATGCTAAGACAACACCCTTACGTCCCAGTACCCACATTCACCCATCCGGTACTCCGTAATATTTCCTCCCTTTCTGCCTTCAAATGTGTAGGCCAACAGGCAAGGGAAGAAAGATGAGTACTTCAAAAAAGAAACCCAGGACGGTGTTTTCGCTTAGCTCACTCACCACCCTGAATTGCAATAATGCCAGAAACGTCGCTCCAGTCTGCAAGTGTAGGTTAAAATGAGCCCCACACCCAAAATCCCATAGCAATAAAGCCCTAGTTTTGTACAGTATTGTAAGTAAACGCCTGATTTAACACACCTGAAAGTTACTCCCTCAAAAGCCAAACTACTCTGCCTGCCCCAGATCTTAAGGTGATGCTTCAAAGTCATCAGTCTGTACTGCCAGTTTAGAAACCAAATTCGAAACACTCCTGAAATTTAACTTTAAAAAAATGATATTTCAGCCCTAGCTGGTGTGGCTCAGTGGAGACAGCATCCACCTGGAGAAGGCTCCCAGGTTCGATTCTGGTCAAGGGCACATGCCTGGGTTGCCAGCTCGATCCCCAGTAGGGGGTGCACAGGAGGCAGCCAATCAATGATTCTTTCTCATCATTGATGTTTCTATCTCTCCCTCTTCCTTCCACGTTGAAATTGATAAAAAATATATTTAAAAATAAATAAATAAAAATTAAAAAATGACATTTCAGCCCGGCTGATATGGCTCTGATTGAGCACTGACCTATGAACCAGGAGGTCACAGTTTGATTCCAGGTCAAGGCACATGGCTGGGTTGCAGGCTCAATCCCCCAGTGGGAGGGGGTGAGTTGGGATGAGAGGAGGAATGGGCAGGAGGCAGCCGATCAATGATTCTCTCTCATCATTGATGTTTCTATCTCTCTCTTCCTCTCTGAAATCAATAAAAATATATTTTAAAAAACTAAACACTACATTTCAGTGGCAATTCTATTACAGAATCTGCCATTTCCCATTCAAGCCCACAAAGAAAGCAGCAGCAGTAATTAAATTTACATCCTTAGATGTCCTTAAGTGTCAAAATAATTTCTAAAAACTGCAGGTAACGGTATCTGAACAACTGGAGAAAGTATCCATCTGATTACAAGCTTTTCAGGAGCAGAAAGTGAGCACCCCTGATGTTTCTCAGCAGGGCTCACACCTACCATTATGGAATCACTTGGTAAGCCAGTATTTATCATTTTAAAAATCTGTTTCACTTTCCTTTTAATTACCACAGACAATCTCTAAGGAGACACTGAGCAGGGCTCTGCTGGAGTCAGCCCCATTGCTGGAAATGCTATAAACAATCTTGATGGCCCTTCCCCTTCTCTTTAGAAGAACAAATTACACTAATCCCACACAGCCTTAACCATCTACTGAGAGGAGGGCAGGGAAAAACCTGAAGCGAGAAGAAAGAGAAAACAAGCAGCTCCTGGCATAATGAATAAAAACATCCTCTGGTTAGAGTGAGGAGGCCACCCATCCTCAGACTGTGGGCTAAGGCTCAGAAGAGAAAGGGGTCCCTAAAAACACACGTGTAAGTAACAGGTCCCCAGTGGAATGAGGACACGTGGGCAATTACTTAGAGCTTCATCTACAGCAACTATCCTATCATCTGCGTTAAACTAAAAGAAAGAGCATGGGAGAATGCAATGTCTGCTGGTGCGGGAGAGGTAAGACCATGCAAATTAGAGCATCATGTGTTCTATCAACAAATTTTATAACACAAAAAATGTTTTGGACATAAATGGTCCCTATATTAATAGTACTTGGTTAATTTAAGGCATTCTGGTGGGTTTTCTGAGATAACTACCTTCTACTCAATTACGTTTTAATTGAGTATAACTGACATATAACTTTATATTCATTTCAGGTGTACATATTTGCCATTCATATCTATTATGAAACTAGGGGCCCGGTGCACAAAAATTTGTGCACTCGAGGTGGAGGGAGTCCCTCAGCTCGGCCTGTGCCCTCTCACAGTCTGGGACCCCTCAGTGGATGTCCTATGATGGCCCCAGTCTGCCAGGTGCCTTCTGTGTGTGTGTGTGTGTGTGTGTGTGTGTGGCCACTGGGGACCTGCCCCCAGCCGCATCTGAGGCTCGGAGCAGTCCTCCTGTGTGTGTCTACCTGCCGGGGGCCTGCCCCCAGGCACACCGTGGAGGCTTGGAGCAGGCACCCCCTCTATGATGATCTCTCAGACTCTTGCCCTCCCCTGCATGTTATTCTCTTTTTTGAGCTGTGACCAGGGCTGGGTGCTGCCTGCCTCCCAAGCTTGCCTACTGCCCATCTTCCTTCAGCCACCAGAAAGCAGGGAAAACCCCGCCTCGTGGTCAGGCCAGCCTTTTCCTGCTCCCTGATCCTCGGAAGGGACCTGGGAAGCCGCCAAGCAGGCCGCCAACTCTTTCCCACTCACCCGTCCCCTGCTGCCTTCCTTTTCCACTTCCCGGTGCCGCCAAGGGGTCTGGGGAGCTGCCAAGCAGGACCCCGGCCCCT
>PVJC01013571.1:0-37789 GCA_004026665.1 Murina feae | reverse complement strand
TGTGAGGCAAGGAAAAAGCATAATAAGGAGGCATGATACCTGCTGCCAACATAATTCATTGCAAGCTGCAAGTAATGCTTTTATTTGAGGAAACTTTAAAAGTTATATCCTTTGTTTCAGTGTTTTCTACCTCTGATGTTTTTAATAACTTTGAAAAGTGAAAAATATGCCTTAACCAGTTTGGCTCAGTGGATAGAGCGTCAGCCTATGGACTGAAGGGTCCCGGGTTCGATTCTAGTCAAGGGCAAGTACCTTGGTTGCGGGCACATCCCCAGTGTAGGGTGTGCAGGAGGCAGCTGTCGATGTTTCTCTCTCATCGATGTTTCTAACTCTCTATCCCTTTCCCTTCCTCTCTGTAAAAAAATCAATAAAATATATTAAAAAATATATAAAAGTGAAAAATACAACTGAAGTTGAGCAGAATAGAAAAATTATCTACATATTTTAAAAATAAAAACGGAGTAAGTCTTCAGCATCAAAAACAATTGTTCAAGTACCCTTTTGACTTTGGTCCAGTTTGTCTACTGGGTTTGGGGTGTCTTTTCATACTTAACAGAAGCCTGTGGTGTGGTATGATGAGAGAATTTTAGAAATGGAAAGACTTGGGCTTAATTTCAGGTTTAGCTGTCACAGTGTTATATTCTGAATCTAAATTTTTTCATCTGAAAAATGGAGATAAATCTATAATAATAAAGGCATAATATGCTAATTAGACCTAATGACCTGGATGACCTTCTGGACAACCACACCATGACACCCACAGGTACCAGGCCAGCCCAGGCAGGCCTGGTACAATTGGTCAGGGGCCTAGCCATTGCTCCAAGATTGCCCCGCAGTGGGAGGCCCAGGCCACCGGCCAGTGGGGCGATCAATTGTGGGGGGGCTCCATGATCTCCCCAAAGAGGGAGGCCCAGGCCACTGACCAGTGGGCTGCAGTGGGTGGGCGGGGCCTCCCTCTGCGAGGGAAGCTGGGGTGTCATAGCCTGGAAGGGAAGCCTGGGTACTGGGTGCCAGGGGGAAGCTGGTGCCCGCAGCTGGGGGAAGGAAGGCCTACACTTGCAGAAATTTCATACATCAGACCTCTAGTATAATATAGAACTCATATGAAAATTACAGAAAATGATATAGAGTACCTGCAGCACACTACCTGGGCTGGCTAATAAAGCAATCATTTTTTTTTTTTTGTATGTGTTTTTTTTTTTTTTTTTAGAAAGAGAGAAACCAATTTTTTGTTTCACTTACTTATGCACTCATTAATTGCTTCTTCTATGTGGCCTGACTGGGTATTGCAACCTTGGTGTATCGATTGGGTTGACACTTCAATTAACTGAGCCACCCAGCAAGGGCAAGCAATAGTTTCCTTAATATTTTGAGGGTTATTATTATCTGGGAATGGTGATGTTGAGTTATTAAAATCAGAAATTAAATTTGGGATTACTGAGCAGTATTCCTCTACACGTGTAAAAAATGTTTTTCTAAATAGAGGCAAGTAAGCACTTGTTAGAATATTTTTATTTTCTCTGAAAAAACAGGATAAAAATTACTATAATAGAAGAGTAAAAGAGGAATCCCTTTTTCTATTTTTAATTATTTATCATTAACACATTCTTATAGTTCAAGATTTGGTTAAGGAGGTTGATTGCAGAAAAGTCAAAGGGAGGATGAATAAAACTATGAAATATAATTAATATTGTGATATATTACAATGATTATGTTGATTTTTTGAGCACTGAAATAAATCATCATATCTTGTAAGGCAAGAAGCAGCTAATTTAAAATAGGCCTGGTGCGGGGCCAGGGGTGGGCTGAAGTGGGTCAATGGAGAAAATAGGGGACATATGTAGTACTTTCAAAAATAAAGATTAAAATCAGTAAGTAACTTGCATAAAAATAAAACTAGTTATAAACATGTGAATATATGTGATTAATTATCGGTTTGTGTGAAATATGAAAACTATGTTCAATTTTATATTTACTTTCAGTTTTCCTGAGGTTAGAATTGGCCCAAAGAATATTACTGAACTGGGAAAATTATTTCCAAAGGAAAATAAGAAGTCCCAATAGGAGTTTAAATAACTTAAACACTTATGATAAAAAAAACACACCACAACTACTAAATGATTCAAACTTTAAATATTAGAGTAGCTAGTTATTCTGGAATCATATACATGATATACAAGTTAATACAGAATAACACATAATAGGTCGGTTTCAATGACAAAAAAGAAACAACTGAAATTATATGAATTTTAAACATAACAAGGAAAGATAATGTGTATAGAGCAATTTGTAAATGAAAAGGGCATAATATTTTTTGAAGATAAAACTTATAGATATAAAAAAGGACAGTGATGTGTTTGATGTGCAACTAGAGTATGCAAATACCTTGCATAGCATTTTCTATTTGTTTAAAACTTTATGAGGTAGAATATAAAATGACTGATTGCAGATTGAATTGCAATCTCTTTTATGTTTGTTCTCCAAAAAATATGTTATATGGTGGGTCTTGCACAGTGCTGGGGTTCCTTCAAATCAGGTTCTGTGCTTAACTATTCACTCCTTTCAAAGAACAAAGCAAGGGAAAAGGCAGTTTTACATTCATGTAGGAGTATGGCTCTGTAGGGGAGTAAAATGCAGTGTAACGCTCCAGCATATGCCTCTTTTGTTATTTTATACTGGTTACTGTTTTTAAAAATATGTTTTTATTGATTTTTAGAGAGAGGAAGGGAGAGGGAGAGAAAGAAAAACATCGATATGAGAGAAATATCAATTGGTTGCCTCCTGTACACAACTTGACTGGGGATCGAACCTCCAGTCTGGGCATATGTCCTGACTGGGAATCGAGCCAGCAGCCTCTCATGGGACAACTAGCCCACCCGCCAGGGCTAAGCTGGTTATTTTTAAGAAAATGGAGTGGAAGTTACTTTTTTATTAGAACCATTTACATGTGTAGGGGAAGTATCCATTTGTAAGAGCGTTTCCCACTCTGTGCCAGAGAGAAGGATGTCTCTGATTCTCTGAGTCTCTAGAAACTCATGTCAGTGCAGAGACAGTGACTTAAATCTTTGTAACCACCTTCACCCGTTTACTGTGGTTTTCCTGGTAATGGCCCATAACTGGGTTCCTCCTCCCAACTCCAGTATCTTTTGTCTTTAGCCGGAGGTGCGGTTTGGGCCATCTTGGGGAGTTGCTCAGTTTTACTGGGTGTCCATCCTGTATGCAGGAGGTATACATGTTATTAAACTTCTGTTTGTTTACCTCCTGTCAATCTGGTCTTTTATTACAGGAGCATCTCAGCCTAGAACCCAGAAGCGTAGAGGGAAAATCACTTTCCTTCCCCCGCTGCTCAAAGTCCTAGAGAAGAATGACATTGACCATGATAGGCCTGGGATAGGGGGCTTTTTTGTCTAGAGAATCTACAATAATAAAAGTGTAATATGCAAATTTACTGAGTGGCCGAACAGTGAGCAACCATCCGGACAAAGCCGGGGCTGCGAGGGCTGGGGCTGCCATGCTGCGAAGGCCTACTCTTGCACGAATTTCGTGCATCGGGCCTCTGGTTTTGATATAAAGGACCTAGAAAAAAGCTATCCAAAAGGTTCACCCTGCCTGCTTCTAACTCAAAGGATAAAATTTAATTTCAAATATCACTATTTTAAAAGTTTGGGGGCCTTTCAGCATGTTCTTAGACATGAGAAAAGCCCAATGGAAAAACAGTATGTTTGTATATATTTATGTGTTGTTCATGTATGTGTGTGGGGTCAGGATAAGAGAGAGTGTGCCTGTGAGAGGGAAAGAGAACATGTAAGCTGGATATTTACCTATTTGCCTACAAAGAAATGTATTACAGGCCTCCTTTGTTTCTCTGCTTTTCTAGAAGTTGGAAATTGCAAAAGACAGGAGCACTAAGACCTTAGGTATATGGTTTAACTAAATGTTCTTGCCTTAATCAAACACATTACTTCTTTCTTTTAAGAATGAGACTAGAAAGGGATAAGAAAGAGGACTGAGTTTCTTCAAGAGGTCAAGAGGTAGATTCATCATTTCTATTTACAAACGAGAAAGCCAGTAGACTTTGATGATTTCCATTTGCCACTCCACACAAGTCATTTGACAAGTTTTTGCTCTGTGGTTTGAATGTTTGCCCCCCACCCTACCAACAAATTTTAATGTTGAAATTTAATCCCAATATATTTAGAGGTGGGGACTTTGGGAGATACTGGTAATTAGGTCATGGGGAAGGAACCCTAAAAATAGAGTTAGTGCCCTTAGAAGAGGAGGCCAGAGAGATAGCTAGATCTCTTCTACCATGTGAGGACACAGAGAAGTCCACAGTCTGCATGCCAGAAGAGGAATCATCAGGAATGTACCCTGCTGGCACTGTGACCCTGGACTTCCAACCTCCAGAGCTGTAATACATTTCTGTTGCTAAATCCACCCAGTCTATGATACTATTCTATACCAGCCCAAACTAAGGCGTTATTCAAGAATTCCCTCATATCAACATTTAAAAAAATATTTTAGTTGTGGAAATAGACTGTATTGATGAAAACAGAAATTCTTGGAGGTTTTATTAAACAATGGTTTATTGCATGACTACAATGTGTCAGATACAGTTTTAGGCCTGGGATAATGTTGGGCGATAGTTTTTCCAGGATTTCTTGTTTCTGGATATCGTACAAGCAGAGGTACTGACAGATTTTTGTTTCAAATTATCTTTTCATTAATGTTTGCATGGCAAATGGTCTTGGGAGATAGAGAGTACCTCCCTCTAGAACAAAGGGAAGGTTTGTTGTGTAAGAAAAGTAATGTTGCCCTAACTGGTTTGGCTCAGTGGATAGAACATCGGCCTGGGGACTGAAAGGTCCCAGGTTAGATTCCGGTCAAGGGCATGTACCTTGGTTGTGGGCACATCTCCAGTAGGAGCTGTGCAGGAGGCAGCTGATCAACACTTCTCTCTCCTCGATGTTTCTAAACTCTATCCCTCTGCCTTTCTCTCTGTAAAAAATCAATAAAATATATATTTTTTAAAAAAGTAATGCTTCCCTTCAAGGCAAAGGGCAGCCCAATGTAAAGCTTTACATTCTTAATCTTGAGGTTTCTCATCTTGGGGATTTTGAACTGCAAACTTATTCTGTGCATAGCACTCACTACGTAGGCATGTTGCATCATTCCCATGGCATTTAAGTGGCGGGAGTGGTGGGGGGATGTTGATGTGAACATGAGCTTATTCTTCCTTCTGTGCAGTGAGTAACAGAGTCCAGTGTCTTTGAACCAGGAATCCTGGTCTTCTGCCAACTTCCATGAAACTATAGCAGACTAGCTTGCTCTTTAGCAGATAGGGTTAAATCTCAAATCCTCCAAAACTCTTGACAAATGGGTGGGGTAAATGAGATTATGTCCCTCTTCCTGTAGCTATAGCAAAAGCCATAGACAAGACCACAAAACAAAGAAGAAGAATGCCATTTCATGTAGAAAAAAAAAGAGAGAAGTTGAGAGAAGTTGTTTTGAGTGAAAGTTCATTGAGGAAAAGTGACAATTCATGGAGATGATGGTTTGTCATTGACTAAGTTGCTGGGGTAGTTGATTTCTTGTAGGAGATGCAATGTATACCTTTTCCTGTTGGGGTCTGGGGTTGGTGATTCTTTTCTGTTGACGATTCTTGTGTTGAGGTCTATAGCTGACAATTCTGAAAACTACTCCTTCAATCAATATGATCCCAGGATTTTCACTTCCCCAAAGTGGGAGCTTAGATCCCATGAAGGTGGTGTGTGCCTCCGCCTTCAGCAGATCATAATCTGCATATTCTTAATATATCACCCGAGAGCCCTCCAACACACAGCCGACCAGCTGCTGTCTGGATCTCAACTTGACGTGTGTTACTTTTGCGCCAGCCTGCAAAATTACTAAAATGAACCCATCACATCCTCTAGATGTGAGCCAGAGGGCACACTACTCTCTTGTTACTATAAAGCCTGCCTCCGACAGCCGCTGCTGGCTCACTCTGGTCCCAAGTGCAACCCTCATGTGGCCCTGCCTGGTGTGCGGCATCCTCCTCTCCTGGGCTGTGTGTTTGTGAGACTAACTGATGTCACTCTTATCCATCCAGTGTTGTGTGCTAGCCATCTCATACTATTGATGGAGAAGATCGATTCATCCTTCAACAGTCGCAACAGTCACCATCTATGTCTGTTTTCTCGATGACAACCTTCCTTTCACTCACCCTAATCTGTTTTCGACACTACCGTCAGTGCTTTCACACAATACATTGAAAGTCCTATGCGATCATCCATGCAATGGCTTCTCATCGCATGCGGAGTCAAAGCCCAGGTCCAGGCAGAGCTTACAAAGCCCTAACGTTTTGGCCATGCTAGTATTCATTGACGCCTCACCTACTGATATTATTCTTGTTCTGACTGAACCTGGTCCAGACCCACTTGCCCCCTACTATTTCCTCCTGGTACGCTCCCACAGAGTGGCCTACCGAAGGTGGGCTGGGGGCAGCCATCCATCAGGCTCAGTAGAAACCACAGCAATTGTTTAGAACTTAGATCAATAGATAATTTTTCAGGAGGAATATTTTATCACTGATTTTGTTTATACTTGTCACTGCAGGGTGATAAAAATTGTAATCAGTTTTATGATTGTTTTGACATTTTCTGTAGACAGTGCATGTGTTATTGCCTGCATCCATGATGAGCTACTCCCACTGACCGCCCCTACCTTGATGTGTCTCCAACCTGGGGAGTGTGCACTCTTCCCTGACTGTTCCCGTGGTCTATAAAGGTGCCCTACTCTGAGTCTCAGGTGGCTTGTGTCCTCGATTCTTTCAGGGGTTTACTCAGGTGTCACTTTGTCCTTAAGGCCTCTATGCCTACTGTTTTTTAAAATGCCAATATCACTTCTGCTCTCTGTGTGATTGAACAGAAAGGATTCAAAATCCAGAATAGGAAGTGTTGTAAATATTTGTTTTCCCTCTTAAGAGTCATAATTTTATACTATAGCCAAATTTTATATCCACTTCTGAGACTTAGTAAAAGACAATATTTTTCATACATTTGTGCTAAATATAAATGGCTACCAATTTAATTGCATCCACCAGTAGATATAAGGTAACTGTCAGACCTTTAACTTTATTTTTAAAAAAATCTTTATTGTTGAAAGTATTACATATGTCCCCCTTATACCCCCCTCAACCCCCTCTAGCCCCCATCCCTCCCAGCCCCTCACCACCCTATTGTCTGTGTCCATGGGTTATGCATATATGTATTACAAGGTCTTTGGTTGAGTGCCCCCTAACCACCCCCTTCCCCCCAGCCTTCCCTCCGAGATTCTGCACTCTGTTCCATGCTTCTATCAGTTACTTTTGTTAATTAGATTCCACACAAGAGTGAGATCATGTGATACTTCAGGACCTTTAACTTTAGAAATAGAGCTGAAATGAGAATATCTGAGAACTATCTGAGTTGCTTTGTCTCTTCTTAAAGATTTTTGATGCCTCTATCCATATGGATGTACTCAGAATGTATGGATAATGATAATTATAGCAGGAATTGATTTGGTTACTATAGACAGCAAACATTTTATATACTTTAACTGTTATAACAACCCTACTAATTGGTATTACTATGTCTGTCTTATAGATGTAAAAAATGAGACCAGAGTAGTTAAGTCATTTTCCAAGGTCATTCAGCTGGTAATTGGCTGTCAGGATTTTTGTTTAGGTTACTGCCAGCAAAAGCCCTCCTTGTAATTAGAGCACTATGCATTCCCTCTGTGGGAGCAAACATGCAATGAGACCATTAATTGTGTGTAATATTATTATGGAACAAACGGGAATACACACACACACACATATATGTATATGTTCAGTTTAAGTTAAAAAATGCAAAATCTTTTGTTTGTAGATTTGGGACTAGCAGTGCAGGGTATAAACCACAGTCTACTTATTGATGGTATGACCTACAAACATTAGCCCTTTGACAGGTAGAAATACAGCTCGTGATCCAATGTTAATGCCATAAATTTTAATGCTATTAGAGATTACTTGGGTAACTGCAAACCAAAGGTGCCATCATTTGCATGAAATGTATAAATAAGGCTTTTGACTTGCATGTGGTCGCAGGCATAAATTCGGTTTACTTTTTCTAAAAGGCAGAACTCGGCTATGAACATTAAAGATGACTCGTATGACCATGTTAATCTTTCCACCTCGTATTTCAATTTTTATGGGAACTTTATTACTAAATAATATATCTTCACGCTCTCCTTTTGGAGCTCCGCTGCCCATTACTTGCCTAAACTACACTCTGTCATTACTTATAGCAGTTTTATGCCTCATATACTGCACAGTCCATGATGGCTGTCTTCCTAATAAATTCTTCATCACTTTCAATATAATCATTTGCATTGCAGCTTCATTAATATCCTTTCATTCAAAGATCCAGGTAGGCAGCATCCTGCTGAGTAAAAGGCTTTAGAAAAATTAATTAGGCCACAGGAACCTGCTTCTGGGCTTTAGTCAATGTCATGAAGTAATGCAGTTACTAATATAATACTGGTGGCTTTTGAATAACAGGTTAATTAGGAACATCCTTATATGGAGGAATAAATGAGTATTCATGACATGATTTTCACAGCAGCAGTAAAATGCAAAAGCTCAATACTCAATCAAGCTTAAACCTAACTCTGTCTCCTCGACGTGTGCAGGTTTCTAAGACTCAGAAACATTCACTGTAGAGTTGTCCTAAACAGTGTCTCATCACACTCATGCCAGGACCTCTCCATTTCAAATGAACTCGCCTCCCCATGGCTTTGTCCACTATAATAAGTTAAGGTAATGCTCTCAAGAGTTCTGCCTTACCCAGCTGGCTGGCTGGCTTGTCTCAGTGGTTGAGCATCCACCTATGAACCATGAGTCCATGTTCGGTTCCCTGTCAGGTGGAGGGAGTATGCAGGAGGCAGCCAACTGAAGACTCTCTCTCATGTCTCATCACTGATGTTTCTATCTCTCCTTTTTCCTTCCTGTCTGAAATCAACAAAAACATACTAAAAAAAAAAAAAAACACCACAAACAAAATGGGCTATTTAAAAAGAAAGAGTTTTGGCTTAAGTCCTAGACACCTTGCTTTACTGTGGTCTTTGTTTGGGGCAGAATCCTTTATATTCTAAATTTTGTTTGAGCTGATAGTCAAAAGTGCTTCTCCCTTTTCTTTCAGAGGGTATCTTTATGTTGTTTGGAGAGGATGCCAAGGTTACCATAATTTAGGAGGTGAATATTCTGAACCGTCAGACTGTCATAGGTGAGAAGGGTGAAAGTATCTCCATTTATAAATTAGAAAAATGCATTGAGAAAAAGAAAATCTCATAGAAAAAAAGGGTGTGGCACCTAGGGGTGAGAATGTGTGGGGGTGAGTACAAACTGACCAAATGGTAAAGGAAATTTTCCGTTAAAAGAAAAATTTTTATAGTCACATGCTGAATTTTAATGTCTAAGTGGTGACTAGATATGAAAAATTCCATCTAGATTTTATAAGCCTTGACTAAAATTTAAATAAGAATTATATAAAAATTTTACCCAATTCGACTATTATGTTGTAATTTTCAAATGTAAGTGTGACATAGCAGTCATTTTTTTTTGGTAAGCAAATTGGGACATGATTATTCAATGGAGTACTATGCAACAATGAGAATGAATAAACTCTTTCTCTTCACAAAATTAGGAAGATCACAAATGCCATGCTGACCAAAAGGAGCCAGACCTAGAAAGAGATATGTCATGTCACTCCATCTATGTAAATATAAAGTTCAAAAACAGGCTAAGCTGATTGATTCCCCCAAATCCAGCTTATCTGATTTTAGCCCCCATCCTATATAATAAAATCCTAATATGCAAATTGACCAAATGGCAGAACAACTGGTTGCTATGATATGCACTGACCACTAGGGGGCAGATACTCAACACAGGAGCTTCCCCCAGCCTGCAGGCCCCAGGCCAGCCAACGTGGGTGCCAGCTGGGGGCCCTGGTCTCCCTGCAGATTGGCTCTGATCACCAGCCAGGCCTAGGACCCTACCTGTGCACAAATTTTGTGCACCGGGCCTCTAGTAGTGTTCATAAAACAGAATTACATAGTATGTAAATTTTTGTCCCTTGCTTATACTGCTTTGTTCTCGTGATGTTTTGTCAGTTTGGATTATAAACTCATTGCAGGGAGGAGGCATAACCTGTGGGCATATGAGGCGATCCACACTAGTCTGTGTCACTCCAGTAGAGTTACCAACGTGGACGCATTGGTTGGTTTGGGTTTCTTAAGCTGCACTGGTCATGTGTTATGCTGTCCCTTGTGAAGCAGAGGCAGTTGTCCTAGTGTGAGTCCCTGTTTCCTGGAGGGTTAGACTGTGTGAGAGTCCACATCGGATTGCACACACTGAACAGGCCCAAGACTATCTCTGGGCATCCAATCTCTTTGGTTTTAGGAATCAACAATTCTATTCCCAGGAAACACCTGGTTAGAATTTCAATTCCGAAATCTGGTTTCCACTCCCTCTTCATTTTTTTTTTTTTTTAATTTCTAAGCAATTGCCCTTATTTTCATACCCACTTAACAATGCCCGTTTCATTCATTCATTCATTTATTCATTCATTCATTCATTCATTTTCAGTTGTCCCTCAAATACTTTTATTATACATGGAAGGTTATTATCTTTTTGTATTTGTAACGTAAGAAAAATAATCATTTTAAAGGACGTTTGCTCCATTTCATTAAAAAGTTATAAAGAGGTCATTGAACACATTTACTTTGCTATATGGGAAAAAACACAATTATTTTGAAAATTAAAAAACAATAAGCTTCACTTAAAATGGAGTGGGGAGGCTGGAAAACACAGATCTCACTCAATACACACGGACCCAATAGGAAGTGAGGTACCTGCATCTCTGACAGCAGGTGGTGCTACTTTGCATTTCAGCTGGAGGAAGGAAAGATTCCTTCTAGTAATAGCTCAGCTGGTGGGAATTCACTATACCAGTGGTTCTCAACCTGTGGGCCGCGACCCCTTTGGCAGTCGAACGACCCTTTCACAGGGGTCGCCTAAGACCATCCTGCATATCAGATATTTACATTATGATTCATAACAGTAGCAAAATTACAGTTATGAAGTAGCAATGAAAATAGTTTTTTGGTTGGGTCACAACATGAGGAACTGTATTTAAAGGGCCAGAAGGTTGAGAACCACTGCACTATACTTTCTTTACATCAGAGAGCTCCTGGAAAGCCCATGAAAGAACCTTCTTCTCTTTAGTTTCTCTGGACTTGCAGTGTTTTGCCATTAGACTACATGTCCCAAATTGCAATTCTTTGTTTTCCCTAATAAACCCATTTTGCTGGAGAACTATCTGGCTGTCTATTTTTTACAGTTTGACATCTTACAAAGCAGTTTAGGTGTTAAAGAGATAAAAAAAATATATTAAACACAATTTAAACATAAAAATCAAAGTAGAAAATAAAACCCAAATGCTTGGCATATAAATGGGTGAAATAAAAAACAAAGACTAAAGATATGATTTTACTTGTGTAATCCAAATAAATAAAATATTTATATAAATTCAACAAAATAAAATGTCAGGAGGATAAGAATCTAATCTAACAAAAGAGTAATATGCTAATTGTATCACTCTGCTACATCCCAAGCCACGCCCACCAGCCAGTCCGAGCGACTATATGCAAATTAACCCAACCAAGATGGTGGCCAGCAGCCACAGAGCTTGAGCAAACAGGAGGCTTCATTGTCCCGGCGATGGAGGAAGCTACCTGCCTAGGCAGGCTGTGGCCTTTGTTCATGTCAACAAAGTTTCAATTATAGAAGATAAATAAACCCCATATACCTGCTTCCAGCCAGCCTTGCTGGGAGCTTGGGTCACTGAGGTCAGTGGCCAGCCTGCAAACAGCCATCAGCCCCTCACCCAGGATGGCCCCACCCACATGGGGTGAGGGTCCCTGCTGGGGGGCTTGGCCAGCCTGCTGGGGAACTTGGCCAGCAATGACCAGTCATTCCCAGTTGTTCTGCTGTTTTATTATATAGGATAGAAGCCTGGTGGGGGCCAACTGGTTTGCCCTGAAGAGTGTCCCAGATCAGGGTGAGGGTCCCTGCTGGGGTGCCTGGCCAGCCTGGGTGAGTGGCTGATGGCTGTTTGCAGGCTGGCCACAGCCTCTTCAGGGTGGGAGTCTCTGCTGGGGTGCCTGGCTAGCTTGGGTGAGCGGGCCTAAGCCAGCAGGTGGACATCCCCCGAGGGTTCCCAGACTGTGAGAGGGCAAGGCTGGGCTGAGGGATCCTCCCAAGTGCACAAATTTTTGTGTACCGGGCCTCTATTAAACATACAATAACACAAATGGAATTGAATCATAAGTATTAGAACTTTGAAAAATACTCAGTATCTTTCTAGTATGAGAAAAGCAATATTGTTATAAAAGTTATACATTTTAGGTACATTATAATTTTATCTGTAATATACCTAACAATTCCTTCTAAATGTATAGTTTAAAGGGAGAATGCTGGAATTAAATTGCCTGACTTCTAAATATCTGCTCTATCATAGTTCTACCTGCATGAACTTCTAAATATACTTCATTATTCTGTGGCTCAGTCTCCTCATAGGAAAAATAATAATTGTAGTATCAACTTCCTGATTTGTTTAGGAGCATAAATGAGGAAATATAAGAAAGGGAAGAGCCTAATTTGTGACACATAGTGAAAATTAGCTATTGGGTTTGTTAATTATCTTAGAAAATGAGAAAGCTGTTAGTAATGATAGCAGAGTCCAAGGTTTCACACTTCCATGTGGAGTTACACACACTTGTGGCAGGTCTGACACAGGAGCTGGTGACCAGCTGGCTTTCTGCTCTTATCTCCCAGTTTCACAGTCCTGTTGGCTGATCCCGAGGATTAGCAGTGAGGACAGGAAGCCCAATGGGGAGCTTTAGTCATATGATCTGATTTTATCTTTATACTAGAGGCTTGGTGCATGAAAATTGTGCATTTGGAGGGCGCGGCATCCCTCAGCCCAACCTGAACACTCTCACAGTCCAAGAGCCCCCAGGGGATGTCCAACTGATGCTCCCTGCAGGGAGTGGGCCTAAGCCAGCAGTCAGAAATCCTTAGAGCTGCTGCAGAGGTGGGAGAGGCTCCTGCCACCACTGCTGCGCTCACCAACCATGAGCCCAGCTTCTGGCTCAGTGGTGCTCCCCCTGTGGGAGCATTCTGACCACCAGAGGGCAGCTCCTGCGTTGAGTGTCTGCCCCCTGGTGGTCAGAGCTCATCATAGTGGAAAGGTCATTCTGCTGTGAGGTCAATTTGCATATTACCTTTTTATTATATAGGATTCTGACAGGTCTGAAAGGCTTGAGAATGTTATAAAATCCTTTATTCCTGTGTTTCCAGCCCTCTGTTGATCTTGTTTACTTCTCTGGGACAAAGCCAGTGGGATAAGGGGCATTTGCAGTTCTTTCTTGTGTTGAAATATTTGTTTATTCAAAGGGAACTTTAGATACTCTTTGGCAAAATATTCACAAGGCACACATGTTGCCATGACCTCTGGTTGAACTAGCGCTCCTCCTTGGTGGGTCAGCTGCGTTTGTTGGTTCCTCCATTCATCACCTAGGATAAGCAGTAAGCATTTCTGTCGTCATGTGAATGTGATGACACACCCTTTCCTGTGCCTAAAATTTTAGTGACCCTTTCTTCCTGGTTAGTTATGCAAGTGAACATTGTGTCTTTGTTTTTTTGTTCAGGTCTTAATTAAATACAGTCATCAATTCTCCTGTACTATCTATTACCTTCTAGATTTTTAGCATTATTTGAAGATAGCCTTTGACCTATGGTGGAGTTATATTTTGCCTCAAAAGCAATTATTTATTCTAACTTACATTTCCACAATAGCAGTTTGACCAAGAAAAACACAAAGTAGTAAGTCTATCTCTTTTAAATTCATTTTACAATTTTCTTTCTGGTACTCCATGCTAATCTCTGTGTTTAAATGCAGCTGCCACCCGCTGTGGCAATCTCTTCTCAATATAACTGTTAATGGAATAACAGTTAAGAAATAAAATGGTTTAATAGTTAATAAGAAATAAAAGCAAAACTTTGTTAAAAAATATAGCATCATTATGAACTCAAAGTCAACAGTCTAGGCTGACAAAACTTAAAAATACACTAAGATGGAAACACTAAAATTAGCTACCCTGATTATAATACTAATTATACATGAACTGCTTCAGTTTAAAATGGAATCTATAAAGTATATATTTAAAAATATTCCTATGAGAATTTACTACAATGTAATTGTTAATAGAGTTTACTTAAAATGCAAATTGGATGCTTTTTATACACTGGGAGTGTTTCATTCAAAACATCATCCCCTCCCCCTCCTCCAAAACCCTCCTCTTTTTCTCCTGACTGTCTCCCTAGACAGACCTTATTCTTCCCAATGAAATGTATTAACCACATTGGCTACCCTGTGGATTTTCATTTCTCTTTCCTCAGTGTCCACTCCTTACTTTAACTCCTATCTGGTTTCTTTTCCTATTACTCCAGCAAAATAGCTCTGTTGAGGTCCCCAGTGACCTTCGGATCACTCGTTCTTTGGGCCATTTTTGCAGGGTTTATCTTCTATGACCACTCGGTAGAACTCAGCATTGCTGACCATTCCCTTCTTCTTGAGGGACTGATGGCTTCCATTACACCAAACTCTATAGTTTTCTGTCCTATCTGACCATTCCCTTTGTATCTCTTTTCTATCTCCTTTACAGATGCACCTCCTTCTAAGCCAGAAATCTATGGAGTTCCACGGCTAGAGAGTTCTACCTTTGTCTTCTCAGCTCTCTTCTCTGAGGTCCAGGTCATGCATTCCACAATCACTCTTTGAAAGTGTCCATACATATTTCAAAAGCATTGGGAAGTTATTACATTCAGGATACAATCATGATGTTTTTTTCCTACTTTCAAACTGACGTTTTTTCTACTTTCAAACTGATGTTTTTTCTACTCACCCCAGTCTTGATAAATGTCCCACACTATACTTAGAGACAAAAGTTAAAAAACAAAGAATTCATCTATAACACTTCCCTCTCCCTTACGTCCTTTCATTAATCTATTTGCAAGTTCTTTTGATTTTACTATGTAACAAACTCTCCAGTGTGATCATTTTTCTCCATCACAACCGGTATCTCACTCATCCAAGCTGCCTGCCATCATTCTCTCCGAAATGGACACTGATGCGTTTGTGGAAGTGCCTCCACTAAATTCCTTACAATTATAGCAAGTTACTTACAATTATAGCAAGTTACTTTTGTGGTTTTTAAAATTCTCAAAGAAAATCTTTCTAGATATAAGCCGTTCTAATGACTCACATTCATTAGGCAAGGTAAATCTAGATTGAAGAATGGACATTTATTGTTTCTTAAATAAATCAGGATTAGGAATATATAAGGAACCCGAAAGAATACAATCTCTTTGATTCCCAGTCAAGTACAACAGCAGAAGCTGGTCTACTTCCTGTGATCTTGGAGGGGCTTACATTTTTGTAAGGAAAGTTTCACCAGGGTGATTGTCCTAATTATTATTTGAGTAACAGTTCCTAACAAAGCTCTTGGGATTGTTACCTAGCTCAGTAGGAGAAGAGATAATAGGGTATCTTTGCATCTTCTGCCTACAAAGCATGGCCTCAGCTACTGTTTCTCCCTCTTTTGTTGTGGTGTGAAGAGTGGAAAGGAAGTCTCACAGAGAGGCAACCTGGTTTTACCCTGCCTCTCAGGACGCTTTGCAAGTTGGGAAAGCACATTTCTCAGTTTTAAAAAAATGTATAAATTTAGTGTGGATTTAGATTCCCTTTAATCCACAGACTTTGAGGAAGGAGAAGAGGCTGATGGTGACGAGTTCAGTGGCCCACGCAGGTGGCAGGACAGCATCCTCTGGTGTAATGCTCCTTCGGCAGGAAAAGAAGATCCTTTTTATGCTAAACAACAACAGCAATACAGCCTTCCTTTATGAACAGCATATTATGAAATGGCAAGCTCATTAGGAATAAGTGCAACAGAAAAGTGAAATCTGTTTCCCCCCTCCCCTTTCATCCATACCAGCTTTTGATTATTAGAAAATTGAAGGGAGCCCATGTGCCTTTGAACCTCAGTGAGGGGAGTGGCAGGGAGGGAATATTATGAGAACTTGCATTACTCTATTCTATTAGAAAGGGCCAGTGTGCTGGGGTAAATTCTCCATTTTCAAACTTGAAAGATTTATTTTCCTAAATAACTCATTTCTGGAGAGGAACTTGCAAGTAGAGGTCATTGGGAAAGTTCTCAGATTTCAAAAGAAATGTGTGTGAATTTTTCTGAGTTAAAAATATGGCATTCCTCAAGATACATGATTTCTAAAAGCTTCTCTTCCTCATTTTTTCACTGTCCATTATAGCACTTTCTTATACTGCTCAGTATATTAACCAGGGATGCCATCCATCTGTCTGAATTAGAGATTTTAGCATTTTCTTTTTGTTCTTGAAATGGTTTATTTCAGAACTTTACATGTGCATTTTCTGCTACTTTGTGCACAGTTTTCATTGCCCAGCAACTGTTTCATCTTTGTTTTTCCTTTTGCAGGACTAGCAAATTTCCTTTGAAAGCAAAATGCTGAGTCATTTCATGGTTAGTTCTGGAATACCCATTATTTTGGCCATGGATTATCTCAGGTCAGAGATCTACTATAACTAAGGTATGACTCATTCACTTTGAATGTGTAGGGCACGTGGCTGTTCTCATTTGATTATTCACTGAGTTGAAATATTTAATTGGGCTTTACAAAAATTCTTCATGTCTAAAAAAGAAAATCTTCACGTCTGTTTTTTGTTATTTTAGAGGCCAAAGAGATTTTTTATGACATCAAATTATATCAGTTTTTAAACTATTTTGCCCATTTTCACAGCCTTCTTTCATTTTGAGAAAGCAGCTATTTTTAATAGTAGAATAGCTTCAGTTTCTATCACCATGGATTTCCAGATTTTTATAGGTAGACTTAAACCATTTTTTAATAAGGGTGGGAATGACATTTTATCTTCTGTTATCTACAACCTTATGACTCTTTAGCTTTTACAAATGAAATGGTTTTAATAAATTTTTTTCAGAAATCAGCTCTGATCTAAAATGAAGGGAGTGTTCTTAAATCAATAATGTATATGGCAAACCTTCAATATATCTAAATTGCAGTAGATTGTTATAATGATATCATGGAAAGAATGAACTTCCAAGCTGAAACACATTATAAATGCTCAATGAACACTGATAATGGGAGATAGTTGTGTAGTGGTTAACTGTCTGACTAGCATTTGAAACCCATCTCTGACTCTCATCAAACGTTGGATAAATCATTTAACCTCTGTGTCACTGAAGTTGTTCAACTATTCTAAAGTGGTGATAACAAAAATCTCAAGAGGTAATGATCTGATTAGTTGGATAAATCATCTAATTAGTTGAATGAATTAGCTATCTAATGTAACGTACCAAAGGACTTAGTATTCGATTTGACATGAATATTTGGGGTTGTATGACCGATGTTCAATGGTGTTGGTGAGGATAAAAGGGAAATTTCGTAGCCCCTGGGATGGAAAAGTTTCTTCCCTGTGGCTCTAGATATATGGCCAATCCAGAGTAGAGATCAAAGATAAAAGCTGAGTTAGAAATAGAGATACTAGAATGAAAAGTGAGAGTCAAATGATGAGGAGAGGGTGTGTGGGGCAGGCAGATTGGAAACAGGTATCAAAGTTACTAAGCTAAGCAAAGAACATGAGTGTAACAGAGACAAAGGGATGAGTGTTAGAATGCTTTCCTAAATTTTTTGTTTTTAGTGAAATCTGAGTGTGTAGTGAACTTTCAACTATTCTAAAGTTGTGATGAAAATCTCAAAGTTTTTTTGAACAAAAATCTTCAAATCTTAAAATTTGAAGGTTCTGCCCTGGTCAGTGTGCCTCAGTTGGTTGGGCATCGTCCCATGCACTAGGAGGTCACTGGTTGGATTCCTGGTTGGGACACATGTCCAAGATGCAGCCTTGGTCCTCAGTAGGGGATGAACAGGGGTGGCTGATCGATGTTTCTCTCTGTCATTGATGTTTCTTTCTTGCTTCCCTTTCCCTTATTCTCTTTCTAATATCAATATAAACATATTTTAAAAAATGAGGTTCCAGCTCAATAGAGATATTGAACTTTTAAAACTTTACATTGAAGACATGCCTAGTGCAGTGAACATTACATAGTGATTTGTAGCAAATATTTATGTATATTTGCTGATTAAGTATTATTCAAGTAATAAAAATAATAGAAAGTAGAAAATATGGTGCAAAGAAGAATGGAAATTCTGCTTATAACAAGAATGATAGGATAACAACTATTACCCGTGTGTTCAGAGACAAATTACGTTATGACATGTAATTTTGTTTTTAATTCCAATATATTTTTATTTTTTTAGTTTTATTTTATTTTAAAATTAATTTTAATTTTGAATTCTTGAGTTATTTATACTTATGGTTATTAAATGGCATTTCTCTTATGGAGAAACTATGAATTACAAAGACAAAGTTAAAAGGAAGTTTTTAGCTTAATTCAGATTGCTACTGGTTGGATCTCTCAGACCACTTGGCTTCTGTGACCCCACCCCTATGACCCCTGCCTTCTGATAGTTATGCTCATATATGATTCCATCTCCTTGAGTGTGGATGGGACCTATGACTTTCTTCTAACCAACTGAATATTGCAAACTTGATGACATGTCACTCTCACGATTTTGTTATGGTATATAAAGCTTCATCTTACTAGTAGACTTCTCATTCTCCTGCTGGGTTCAAAGAAAAAAAAAGGCCATGTTATGAAATGCCTATGGATATATCGTGTGGCAGGAACTGTGAATGGTCTGTGAAACCCAGAGTGACCTGCTGATAAAGGAGCACAGCTCAGCTTCTGTTACAGGTTTGGGAGACTCTGCCCCAGGACTCACTAAGGCCATGCTTGGATTTTTGATCCATAGAAACTGAGATAAAACTGTGCGTTGTTTTATGCTGCTAAATTTGTGCTAATTTATTATGTAGTATAGAAGCTAATTTGACCCTTTCATTATTTAGACATATTTCTCATTTTATTTACAGAAAATCATCATGGATCATGGTATAAAAATGTTACTTTTCTTCCATGGTTTTGTTTTTCTTCTTCAAAATCTTCAATTGCACAAACATTGAATCTTTTTTGGTTACTCTTTATTTCCACCATCTTCTTTTTGACCACTTTATTTTTTTATTCTCTTGATTGTTTAATCATTTTTATTCTATGTGCTTTAGTCATCTATTGGTTTTGGGGCGCCTTAAAGTTTAATCTTTATTTCTGCCATCTTTTTCTTTCCCAACTTCAATGATCTCTCATTTCGTTACTTCTTTTTATCTTATCTATTTGTGTTATTAGTTCTTCAATTTCTGATTTGGTGTTTTGTGTGTTCCTAAATGTTTCTTTGATGATATATAACTCAATTTACATTAAATTTTAGAAGAGCTTGAATTTGAAACTGATAACAGAATTATTTAGGTATAATTTGTTTTTTTGTTGCTCTTGAATAAATTTATTTCTCATGGCTGGAGCAATGTTATTTGTTTGGTGCAAAGTAAAGATGACTGTAAACATCTCATGTACTATTTCTATCAATGTGAAGACTTGTTCTGATGCACATGTTTGTGTAAAAAAAACCCCCACAGAATTTATTGGGAAAAGTTAATGATTGTCAAGGATACCAGTGGGTGAATAACTAACAATGAGAACTAGAATATCCATTTAATTAGGAAATTCCACTTATTGAGCATTTATTTGAATTTAGAAAAATGTGTAGGGGGAAAAGGGCTCAATGGAAACTTTTTTTGTCAAGCATATATTCCTTTCCTAATTTAAAAGTTAACATTATCTAGAGTACTCGCACTTTCTGGTGAATCTGATTCTAATAAAAGGACCTTTGCTTTAAAGCAAGGAGAATGAGAGTCAAAATTTTACCTAAAATAGTAAATAGACCATGATTTCAAAGGTCTGTTGACGGGTGCAGTATGCAAGACTGTGTGTGTCCTCACCATCTTGGTGTTACTTAACATTACTTTTAATTAAAGACAACACCAAAATTCTTTTACCTTATTTAAGCGTAATATAGCATTGAAATGAATTACTGAGAAGTAAAGATTTTATTGTTTTCCTATTAGAACTTTAAACAAATTTAATGAGGAGATAATTGACAACTTTTTGTAGCTATAATTATTACATTGAGACTTGGGTGCAGTTTATTCACTATTAACAAATTTGTCTTTTTTCAACAACATAAACTCACTTCATGGAAATTTATTGTTTTTATTATTTTTAGTGTTGCAGGAGAATGCTAGTCCAAGATAAATTTTCACTGCTTCATCTTTTGACATGCTTAATTCCTCAATTTCTTCATAATTTTGTCTCACTTTAGAGAATAGGTATAAGCTTTTCAATCTCTCTTCTCTCCTTTGAAGCGTTCCCTTTTTGCGTCCTTACTTACTCTTTCAATTCCAGCTTCTATGCATTGCAGTTAAGTTTTTGGAAATGATTCTGAAATATTGAAGAAATTTAGCATTTTTGTAAGTTACAATATGTAAAATTCAAGCTTGCATAATAAGTTTGGTACCAATACATATGTAGAATTTTCAGAATTCATAGACAGTATCAGAACTTTTCTATGAAATTATGCTTAATGGCTTTACTTTCTGAATAATTCCCATCTTTGTTGGATTTTTCAAATTCTCCACTGTTTAGAATACTGTAGAAGATGGGTTTTAACAGTAAAGCAGAGTAAATTTGATTGCTTCCTTCCTGAACTTCTATTTCCTGGAAGAACTAAATTGAGGATGTTTTTCTTTTCCTTTTGCCTGAAGTAAAACTTGCCTTTATAGCTAGAGTCCATTTTCATGGAATATTCATTTTATTTTCTGGAATGGATTATAAAGGAATATGCATCTCAGGAACTGCTGAAAGAAGAAACAGAAAAAGAGGGAAGGGACATTTTAATTTATTAGTAAATGATAACTATGTAACTGTAGTTTTGTTGAAGCAGTTATGACCATTATGGAACTTCACTGAATCACAACCATCTACTTCAAATAACATATCTAAACAGCATGTAGCTCAAGCTTGTCGTTTTTAATTTCTCTTTTTGGGCATCTATAGCTTAGCGAAGTCTCGGCTCACTAGCACACTGAGCTATGTAGTGGATATAATCTGAATCAAAGCACAATTGCAAAAATGTCAAACATGATGAGAAAGAGAAAATCACTACAAAGGGGCATTCACCACAGTAACTCTTTTGCAGTTCCCAACGCAGAGGCCTGGTAGCCTCATCAAAGATACAAGAGATGGAAAAGGCCTATTAGGTCATCAAACCTATCCCCTTACCAAAGGCAGAAAATGAATTCAAGCAACCCTATCTGCTGGCTTCAAACCACATTCAGGATAGAAAGGCCCTGCTGCTGCTCTTGATGCATTATTTTATGACACTGGATGCCATTTATACAAAAAACCTGAAATGAATTGTCTGCCCCCAGAATCCTAGAATCACAGAATAGGCTTTCAGGGCTGGAAGGTACATGAGCCCAACCTCCTCATTTTAGAGAAGAGTACTCTGAGGGCCTGAGAGGTTAAATGACTAGCTCAAATCCACAAAGCCACTCACAGCTGGACTAGTATTAAACCCCAAATTTCCAGAGCTTCCTAAACTGCCATTTCCAGTAAATCAATTCTGTTTCTTAAAAATAAAGCAAAAAAACAAAACAAAACAAAAAACACAAGTCTTGATAAAAATCTATTCTGTACATTATACTTAACACATTTAGATTTAACTTATTTCTTTCACTGACCATATTTTTAAAATTCAGACTTTGAAGTGTCAAATCTAGGTCTTCACTGAGAAAACACGAATTCCCACATTGACTTTAACTCCAGTTAAGAGACTTTCTTTTGAGCACCAATTCCCTTTTCTCTGTGAGGCTCAAAGCCATCCAAAGAGATATAATAGCTTCACTGGTTGACTGTATATGTAAAAGGAATGAATGTACAGAGATTTAAAAATTTCTCTGCACCTATTTCTCCTTCCTGCAAATACCCATTGGAATTCTACTGTGATAGATTTTATGATTTGTGCGGTGGGGAAATGGGAAAGCTAGATGGCCTGGGAAGAGATGTGGCATTGACTGAGGATTTTTGTGCCAGGCTTGTTTTAGGATGAAGGACAACATCTCATGCCTACAGTGCTCATACAGGTGAGATGAGTGTAGTCAGCTGAGCTAGAGACAATCAAACTCAAAACTCAAGAGAGAGGCTGCTACTAAGTCATAGAAGGATTTAGTACCAATATCGATAGACCTCATAGTTTTTTTAAGAGAAGCTAGCATTTCTAATTTTTCTGACAAAGTTTTTTTTTTATTTCAAAACATTGTTCAGGTTAAATAAAGCAGTTGAAGATACGGTCAACAGATATGATGTTGTCATGGGCATGTGTACATTATGTCATACCATTCTAAGAGCCATGTTAACCATTTTCATAAAAGCTGAGAACACTCAGATTCTGTTTTTGATAAATAATTAAATAAAATACGAGGAAAATCTTGGGACTAAGCATTATTTAAACCAATGTATGAAGTACATCATATCCCGTGCAAGCTCTCAAAGTAGAAATAATATTTGATTCTCTCCTTCAATGTCTTATTCTGTATAATAAAGGCCTAGGTGGCATTGCGTGATGCTCTCGCACAACATCACAAGATGACCATTGCAACATTGTCACAAGATGGCTGCCAGATGATGGCCGGCAGGGGAGGGCAGTTAGGGGTGACCAGGCCAGCAGGGGAGCAGTTAAGCGTCAATCAGGCTGTCAGGCAGAAGCACTTAGGGGCAAACAGACAGGGAGGCAGGCAAGCTATTAGGAGCCAGAAGTCCTGGATTGTGAGTGGGATGTGTGACTGCTGGTTTAGGCCCGATCCCATGGGATCCAGCTTCAACCGGCAGTCGGACATCCCCTGAGGGGTCCCAGATTGGAGAGAGTACAGGCCGGGCTAAGGGACAACCCTCCTTTTGTGCATGAATTTCATGCACTAGGCCTCTAGTTTCTTCATAATTTAATTCTTCCCTTTTTCTAGCTTTTTTTCTGCATGGTGTTAATAATGTTTTCAAACTACAGCTAAGGGTTTAACTTAGTAACTTTGGGCTTTTTTTATAATTTTAAAAACATATGACACTAATGTGGATTCATGGTTAGATTTGAGTTATTTTGAATAATACCACATTATTTGGTTGATAAGAAACCTTTATTTTCAGTGGTTTAGAATTCATCAATTTCTCTGTAGGGAAGAACACATCTGGAGTTTAGGAGTGTATTAGCTTAATAGTTCTAGAACCTCTATGCACATCTCAATCATATGAAAGGCTTTTTAAAGGAGACTGCTGGCTTCCATCCTTGTAGTTTCTGATTCAGTAGGATCTGGGTGGGGCTCAATAATTTCCATATGTAAAAAACTCCCAAGTAATGCTGATACTTCTGGTGAGGGGAGAGCGTGTTGAAAACCACAGTTTTAGAGAATTGGCATATTTCAAGGTACAGCATACTTAGCACCAATTAGACTCTTCTTGTGTGTTGATAAGCTGCAGAAAGGGAGCAAGATGGAAGTTATTGGCTCAGAAAACACTTTGGTCCATGTTTGTGTTCAACTAATTAATCGAGATAAACTAATAATAGCTACTTTTTCTATAATGCTTTTACTCTGCCAGATTGTGAACTCAGTTCTTGAGTTATACGTTTAATCTTCATAAATATCCTATTTCTAATCACCTCCATTTTACAGATAAGGAAATGAGACACAGAAGTAAAGTAACTTGCCCATGTTATGCAAGCTAGCAGGAAGTAGGGGTGTTGGTAACCTGAGTCCTGGGCCCATGTCCTTACCTACCCATTGCACACACTTCCTCTCAGGATAACGACTGCTCTCCTTCATTTATTTCATTCCATGAGCCCAACCTGCATCAGCGTAGGACACATATTGTGAATTAGTATTTGCAGATGTCTTTATTAGTCAGTCTACGGTTTGGCACATTTACTCTAAGTTATATATGTCCAATAATAGTTGCTAAAAGCAAACTGAGTACAAATAAATACCACCAGTACTTGTTTCTTCACTGAGTTGTATTTTGTGAGTGGAAAATGAACACAGTTGAGGTTACAATCAGCACAACCACTGAATGGCTTACTTTATTTACAAAAAGCATTTTTGAAAAACAAGGTCCATCATCATATCAACATTTCCCATGGTAACACTCATTAAGTGCCGTTAATAAAATTTCTGCCTTCTCTTGCAAGTTTTCACAATGTGTGTGTTACCTGTGTATGGTTTTGTGTTTGTCTTTAAGTCTCCTTTTATTACCGTCTTTCTCAATTTTTCCCTTTTAAATTTTTCCATCAGTGTTCCTGGAACACTATATGTACAAGGATTAGATATAAAAAAATACTGCTTGGGACCATTCATCTACTCATTCTGTCACGTGATTGTTTTAGTGTTGTTTGAAGCGCTATTTTGCAGGCAGACATAATCACATTCTACAGTTCCTCACCTTATTAACTGACAGAGCACTGTTCCTATTAGACAATTGATCCTGGGCAGATGAAGCCATTAAAATGGGACTAATTAGCTGAAGAGGGAGCCAGTAATGCAGGCTGCCTCACTTCCTTTCATGCTTAGGGAAGTTGAAGTTCCAGACAATAATTGATATGCAGTCTGCCTTAATTGTGGTTATTAACAGCCAGTATTATAATGACAGGCTGACAATTTCTGTCTAGCCTATTGTATGTTTATTTCAGAATCCAAGAACCACTGGGTATTTTTTTTTTTTTGTTAACCTGAATCTCATAGCGTGCTTTTTATAATGCCCTGGAAATCAAACTTTGACAGCGAATCTCAGCTTGCGAGTCATTTGGTACATATCTCCAGTGTCAGACATTTATCTGGGATGAGCATGGTGCCCCAAACCAGGGGGTTTACAGGATGGTGTGTTAGGTTGAGGAACAGCTGGGTCAGAGAAGAATAACTCTCTCTCTTATTTACAAGTCACAACTTAGGGACATATGCTGATTTGACTTCATCTGTTCCTGCACAATGCTGTGGGAAGCCATCTAAAGTAGCCAAAGCTCTTTGATCCCTTTCACTCATGATCCTAACAAATATATCTACTTATAAACTGGAGGTTGTCTTGATTTTGGGAAATTTTCAGTAAAAATCTGACAAAGTATCTATATCACTGTCAGTTTTAACATTGTATGTCCCAAATAACACTGGGGTCTTCTATTACTGATAAAATATTGATTTAATTGTCTCAAGAGTAGATATGGACAATTTTTCCTCATTTTGAAACCACCAACAGGATCATACTAGGGCTAAACACCAGCTTTCTTCTCCCCAAAACTGTTCTTCCTCGAAGGCCACCTCTTTTATCCTCTGTACAACTGACATATATGGGAAATGATGGCATTTGTGTTACTGTGGGGGAAAAGAAGAGGATGTATGAGACTTGCTTGGGAATTTTGGTCCTGTTTGGGATCCCCAAGAACTGAGGGGACTGGCATCTTGGCATCTGAGATCCTCTGTAGCCTTTTGTGCCAACACTACTGGTTGAGAAGCTTTGAGGCAGAGGGTGCTGTTAGAATCAGTGGAGTTGAGAGGCTCACAAAAATAACCTCCCCTACTTCACCCAAACAAATGATAAAACACACTTTTCCTCTAAGCCCATATCAAACAACTAAAAAACTATATCAAACTAAAAAGCTTCTGCACAGCAAAGGAAACAACCAACAGGGTGAAAAGACAACCTACAGAATGGGAGAAAATATTTGCAAACTATATGTCTGATACAAGGTTAGTCATCAAAATAGAGAAGAAAGATATAATTCTATAAAAAATTAGAATTATTAAAATGAACTAAAGACTTGAATAGACATTTTTTTCAAAGACAATATACAAATGGCAATAGGCATATAGAAAAATACATCACTAATCATGAGCAAAATGCAAACCAAAACCACAAAGAAATATCATCTCACACCTGTTAGAATACTGCTAAAATACCTTGGGTTTATTTTAATAAGCATCTCTGTATTAAAAATTTACAATTTTTTAACCATAGACAGAAATGATCACTCTCTTCTCTCTGTTTGTAGTGTTTTAGCATTGTCTTACTAGGTGTTATGTTCTTTTAATTCATTTCTTCATCAATTTTTTGTACCAACTATGTGTCAGGTACTATGGTAGGTACTGGATGCACAATAGTGAGGAAGATACACACAGACCTTGTCCTCTTCCAGCTTATACTCTTTTTTAAAAAATGTATTTTTATTGATTTCAGAGAGGAAAGGAGAAGGAAAGAGAGATAGAACATTAATGATGAGAGAAATCATTGATCAGCTGCCTCCTGCACACCCCACACTAGGGATTGAGACTGCAACCTAAGCATGTGCCCTGACTGGGACAAACTGTGACCTCCTGGTTCATAGATAAACGCTCAACCACTGAACCATGCCGGCCAGACGTAGCTTATACTCTTAAATCCTTTTTGCCTGTCCTTTCTTTAAAGTAGCTACAAAGTTGAACTCTTTCTATTCTTGGTTTAACAGTGATGGGTGCATCATATATGCTAAATACATACATTACTTATTCAATGAGTAAAAGCATAAATGAAATAATATAAGTAAAAGAAATATGCAGAGCATTTTAACTAGCTGAACCTATTTTATGATCACATTAGAAACAAAATGAATTAGATTATTTTTCCATATACCTTTTCTGAATTCAGATTTGCCTTTGGCAATTGGTAATTATTATTAAAGAGCAGGCAAAATTTTATGTAAGGTCTAATCTTTGTAAGATGAATCTTTTAACCTTTCTTTGAATTTTCCCCCTGTAAACTTATTCAAAATACTCAGATCTAGTTTTGCATTGTTTCTTTTTTCCAATGGGAGTGCCAATACATTACTGTTTGTTTCATCAACAACAAAAAAATGGTGTTATCAGTAATAAATAGACATTAATTAAATCTGTTTTTAGAGATACTGGAATTTTTTTGGAGTAAGAAATACTGTAATAGGCAATGCTAAGGTAAGCAAAGGAGAATATTAACACAGATTGTGTGGAAATATGCAGTATTTCTGTACAGTATGGCAGAACAAGTGAAGAAAGGAAACTAGCAAGGAAGAAGTTGAGAGAAAACAGAAGTGCATATAAACATTCAGAAGAAAGTAAAAAATCAAATAAGATTGCATGCAAAATGTTTTGTGCTAAAATGATTATTTCATACATTTTGACTTGAAGGAGAACATACACCTTGAAGCAAATTGTAAGGAATTATCTTAGATCCCTATTCCTTGAAAAATCTTAAGGCCAAGTCAGATGGTTGAACTATGCATATGTGTGCTTGCACATATGTGTGCAAGTGTGCATGTGTGCATGCATGTGTGTGTTTAGCCAACATGGAACATCTCTTTTCTAAGAGTAGCTCTTGCTCCTGCTCTGGTTTATTTTGGAAAACCTTTCTGCGTTTTTTGTTGTTTTTTTTTTGGTTAGTTTTTCGTGATTATACCATGAGAGTGCCCCCTCCTCTCAATTACACCAACAAATACATAGAAAAATGTAATAAAGAGCAAGTATTTTGAGCCAAAAGAAAGTAACTACCTGATCCTGGTGGTAAAATACGATATTCTTTGCTTCTGTTCAGAGGAAAACCTAAATTATTGACTAAAGATTTAAAAACTCTTTTATGATTGACAGCCTCTAATTTATTTCCCTTCGATTGCTCCTGGATATTCAGTTAAGGTCGGAACAATTATGTATAATATGAGGAGTGATTTTGTAAGAGTCAGAAACTTACGAAGTATGATACAGAGTTTAATGAATAAATAAAAAAAACCCTTTAGTTTTTCTTTTAAAATAAAAAGCAAGTGAAGTGAAAGCACAGGAACTCTGGGATGCACAATTATTTTCCTTTCAATATTGTAAGCAACGTTTTAATAATTAAGAATATTTATTTGGCTGTTTCCTATACTTAGAATAAATAAGCAAGGCCCTTGGTAGGTGTTTCTGTGAATTATTTACAGACGCCTATACTGAAAATTTAAAATGCCAGAGTGCCCAGTAAAACATTCACTCATTCATTCATCAAACTTTTATTGCATCCTTGTTATGAATCAAACACTGTGTTCATAGCTAAGGGATAAAATTTAGAAAAGAAATTGCTTGTGTTGTCAAGGGATTATATTTAGTAGCAGAGTCAAAATATGTACATGTATAACTATGAAATAAAGCAACAATATTTCTGACAGGCATATCAAAATAATGCTCTGCCTTGAACCCATTAACAAGATTTTTGGAATTATGAAATATTTAAAACATAGAGAGAATATTTCAATGAATAATAAACATTTGTGTTTCCATCATCTGGATTTAACAAATGTTGACATTTTGACTTATTTACCACCTTTTATTTTTATTATTTGAGAAATGCAATACTACATACACTATGGAATTTCATTTCTTAACCCATTCACCCATTCACCTCCACGTGGCTTTCCTGAAGTTGTCATGTCCTCCACCAACACACTTGGACACAGTTATTATATATGAATGATCCAACACAGCATAGAGCTTCATATATTTAAAAATTTTAAAGGAATGCTTTCTTGTATGTCTTGTTTAATATTATTTTCCTGGAATATTGTTCCTTCAAGGTAGTTTTCCATTTTCTCTCCCCCCCTCCCCCCCGCTTTAGAAAAATACTTTATTCTACTCAACATTCTTTTGGTTAACTGCATACTTTCTGTTTGCCAAGACTTCATTCCTGTTGTTTCTACCTAATGTCCTCCCTGACAGTGAAATAGTTGGCTCCATTTATTGAGTTGTCTCCTTGTGCCAAGTGCTGTTCTTTCTAGTCTTCTGCATGTACTAAACCATTTAGTTCTCCCAATAAATATGTAAGTTGATGGTATTATTGTTCTTGTTTTGGGTGAAGTGGACCCTGAGAAGTGGAAATAACTTGCCTAAAGATACATAGGAGTAAGTTACATAGGGACTGTGTATCGATAAAGTAGTTGAACATTTTTGGAACTTAGGAAGTCTGCTTTCAGAATCCAGGCTCCTCACTCAACTGATTTCAAATAAGGTCAAGAGGTTTTATGTTTAGCCAGCTTCAACTTCGCTATTGTGTGACCTGCCAAGTCACACCTTTGCTCTTTTTTTTATTGGTATATTTTTATTTTTTCTCTCATTTATTTATAAGAGCTTCTTCCTATGGAGATTAATTCCATGGCAATTATTGTCATTAAAATATATTTTCCCCAAAAGAGAATAATCTTTTAATTTTGTTTTAGTGATGTGATGTCACCAGAATGTTCATGAAAAGAAACAAACTTGGGCATCACAGCTCAATTGGAGTGGGAAGAGTAGCCCTGCAGGAGAGACCCTCGGCTGGCCTCCCAGGGGTGGGAGGGATGAGACAGATGTCACATGGGAGAGCTGACCTGGCCATGGCTTTCAGGGTCCGAGCTGTGTCCACCAGATGTTCACATAGGTGGCTGGCCTGGTGTAGCTGTCAGAACTAGAGCACAAATGCTGGTGGACTGTGGTGGGCCAGCAGGTGGTCATCACTGAGGCGGGGGGGGGGGGGCGTGAATGGGAGAGTGGTGGTGGCAATGGGAAGTTGGTTCAATACAGCCAGTTAGTTAAAAGATGTCAAAGATAATTAACAGAAGAAATAATTTAGAATTAGCCTTGTAATTGGGTTGAATGTGAAGGTGGTGGTGTCCATGTTTCAGAAAATGCAATAAATGAAGAAATAGTCCCTGACCATGTGCAATGAGAGAGCCCTCCAACAATGATACTCTCACAGCAATAAGCATCTAACTCTCTTCAGTCAGGGTTGAAGCAGGAAAATATAAGGTTATCCTGGACTATGTTATTGTATCAGAAAGCATGTCATAAGGAAGACATAATAGAAGTGCACAGGAGCCAGCATGAGAGGAGTCCAGCTGGTCAAACCCAGGTCAGTCTGAGCACCAAGATGAATAATGGTAATAGGGATTGTAGGCCATTGAATGCAGGAGGTATGAACCTTGACTCTCTATCGATAAAAATGAAGAATTAAATAAAATACAATCTTGAAGAGGAATGGATATTTCCATAACTCCACCTCCTTGGAAAATGCATACAGATTACAAAGAGAGGACAAAAGTCACCTTACTGTTGAGAAGCCTCACAAATATCATCTTAAATCAACGACATGAAGTCGTGAAATATAAATTGTGAGCTACTTGTGAGGATGCAAGAAGAGGAATAAACACATCATCACTCCAGTGATGTCCTGATACTGCTAAACTTGCTCTAAATGTGAGGCACATCAGATAAACCTAAACTGGGAGACACCCTTCACAATGGAATATTCAAGAGGCTCAAGGTCATTGAAAATCAGTAAGCACTGAGCAACTGTTCCAGACTGAAGGAGACGAAAGAGACTGGGCAACGAAAGACAATAACCATTTCTGAACACTTTGGGGACAGTTAGTGCAGCTTGAGTGGAGTCTGAGGATGAGCTTGTAGTGAGGTATCAATGTTAATTTCCTGCTCTTATAGAGGATATGTATGAGAATGCCCCTGTTTTTAGAAAATAGACACTAAAGCATTAGGGATTGATGGTATATACAGCTTGCAACTTATTCTCAGAATAGTGTAGGGGAAAAATTCTATGTAGTATTGCAATTATTCTGTAAAGCACAGAAATGGATTAAATGAGGACTAACTAGAACACACAAAGCTCATTTGATCAGTCCTCACCCCAGGATAGACGCAGTATTCCTCCCTTGGTGGAGCCTGGCAGAGGTTGTGGTGAATGACAGCCCCTAAGAGGCCCATCTGGTCTTATCCTTTTGTGCAGTTTATGGATACAAAAACCATATACCCATACATGTCAGCTCTGCATACAAATAATATTTTCTGTGGAATATTATATGCAGAAACAGAGATCTACAGTAACTTTAAAAAAAGAGAATCTAATATTAAAAGCCAGTTGAAAATTTCTCATCAATCAGGAATTACCATTTGAGAAAATTGTTTTCCTATGACTTTAGTTTATTTAAACAAGATTTTGAATTGTTAAAGCAGAGAATGCAAATGATGCTGCAGTCATTTATCTTCAAAGGGTACGTGTAGGAAAGAAAAGAGCCTATTAGAGGTATTAACAGTATTCTCTTTGCTGATACCTTTGATTTGTTCAAATACATTTAGTTATAAATAGAAATTCTATGTACAGTTTAGAAACAGTGTTTAATAATTTAAGGATTAACTGTGAGTCAAAATAATTTGTTTACACTAGTAATAATAATTTAATTGCAACTTCTTTGAAGTGTACACACACAATAAATATTATATGTTGCTTGAGACAAAGAATATCAAAAGATTCCACAGTTTGGCAAATATTTGTGCATTAAAAGCTTATTATTATTTAGGCATGAGATTAATTTGAGATAAAATATTTAAAACCTAACACAAACTCTATTTCTGAGTTTGTGGGTTTTTAGATGTTAGATATGAGGTGTTTTTTTAATCATGAAATTAAGTGTAAATTATAAAATCAAAAATTTGCATATTCTTCCTCACACATTTAATAGATGATTAATTCTTAGAAGGAAAATCTCATGCCTTAAGGAATAATCAAACCTTGTAAGTCTCTATAAAGTTAAATCTATTGGCCAGTCATTGTTTAAACTTTCTGTGTAAATGCGAGGTCATTTGACCTCATTGACCTTTTATTGTGATTAGATTTCAAAATGCCTAAGATAGTCCCCCAAAAGGGAAATCGTCAGCATTCATTCTGAGAAGCTTCCTTTTCCAGATTCCTCCACAATGTCCTTTTACCTTCAAGTTGTGTCTCCTTCCAGGTACTTTTATGCTGAACATTTTTGAATCCAACTTGATCATGGTCTCCGTGAGGTTCAGCCATTAAGGTAGATTTGCCAACCATTATTTATATCAAAATGATAAGTAGGAATCTTCATATATCCAGAGAAAATATATAAATCACAAATTTACCACAGTAAATCTGTGCTTTTGCCCCACTAGGTAAATTTTTGAATGTATCTTTATTTGGAGGGTTAAATTACTGGAAGAGCAATTGCTGTATCAAAGCATTGAGACTTTGGATTAAGACCATTGCAAAATTGCCATCTGGAAAACTCTATCAGTAAAGAATCATAAACTTGCCAACATATAATATTATCATTTTTAAACATTTCCATTTTAATAGGTAAAGAAAGCATCTGCTAATTGATTAATTTCAGTCTTTTTTACTAATGTAATTGACCTTATTTATTTATTTTTTGAATATGGTTGTCAGAGAATTAAAGTTCTTCTTTTCATTAATTTCTGTTCATATTGTGTCTTTTTTCTATCAAAATGTTTGAAGGATATATTTATAAGAATCCTTTATTTTAAGAAATATTATACACAGATAAATGTAATAAATCCATTTTCTCATTGTGTTATTTACCTTTAATTATGTTATTATCAGTTTTGTTCTGATGTACATTTTGAATTTTTGAATTTTTTTTTTATGATCAAAAACAACTGCTCTCATTCAATTCCATTGTTACTCAGATCCACTCATATTTCACTTATTCTAGTTTCTTTCTAACCTTTCCAAAGGATAGGTAGTGATAATCTCTAAAAAGTATGTGACCCCAAAATTAATAGGTTGAAATTCTAATTCCCAATGTAGTGGTATGAAAAGGTGGAGCCTTTGGTAAGTAAGTAGGTCATGAGAGTGAGGCCCTCATAAATGGGATTAGTGCCCTTATAAAGAGACTATAGGAGCTCCTCACCCTTTCTCTGCCATGGAGGACATTGAGAAGTTATCAGTCCACAACACCAAAGAGAGACCTTACCAGAACCTGATCATGAGGGCATCCTGATCTTCAACTCTCAGCTTCCAGAACTCTGAGAAAGTTCTGTGTTTATAAGCAACCTGGTCTCTGATACTTTGTTAGAGCAGTCTGAAGTGACCAGTAAAATCATGCAGTCCACACAAATACATGTGCCAATATACTCACTAAATACTGTAGCAGAGAAAAGTTGGATTCAGTCTGAATTATCTGCTAGCAATGAGCTTCTTACATAACTTTGTTGCATATCTTCATGTAGCAGAATCTAATATAATCTAATATAATAAAAGAGAAACATGCAAATTGACCGTTACCACCAACCAATCAGAGCGGCTGTATGCAAATTAACCCAGCCAAGATGGAGGCCAACAGCCATGGAGCTAGAGCAAACCAGAGGATTCTGTTGCAACTGCCTGCCTAGGCTGGCTGAGCCTCTGCTCACAGTCACGGCCACCAGCCAATCAGAGCGGCTGTATGCAAATTAACCCAGCCAAGATGGAGGCTGGCAGGGCGGCTCTGCACTGGGAGCCTCCACGGCCGGCCGGCATAGCTGTGCCAGGTGTGTCAGCTCAGTGGGAGGGGGGGTCTGGCCTGGGGCCTCCTCAGGGTGTCCAGGAGCAGCTGTCCTGGGTCTGCTGCCTGGCTCTGCCCCCCAGGGGCCTCCACCAGGCGTGTGGGAGAGTGGGTCCTCCACGGGGCTTGCAGGAGCAGCCATCCTGGGTCCACTGCCTGGCTTTGCCCCCCAGGGGCCTCCTCGGGGTATGTGGGAGCACGGGGGGCCTCTGCAGGGTGTGTAGGAGCAGTCGTCCTGGGTCCACAGCCTGGCTCTGCCCCTGGGGCCTCCTCAAGGGCATGCAGGTGCACCCGTCCAGGGTCCGCTACCTTCATCCACCCCCCAGGGGCCTCCACAGGGTGTGCGGGAGCATCTGCTGCACAGTGCGGAGAATCTGAAGCCAGTTCACTGCCCAGCTCCATCCCAGGTGTGTTTGCTCAGCAGCAGGGCCCCACCAAGGGATTCTGCACCAGTATCCACCCCTGGCTTGCCACCCAGCTCTGTGCCAGGTGTGTCCCCTCAGTGGTGTGGGCCCACCAGGTGTGTGCGATCATGGGCCCTCTGGTGGGAAATGTCCAGGCCTGCACTCACCAGCCCTCCCACCCCCCAGTGCATGAACCCTGAAGGGGCTGTGGGCAGCCTGAAAATGGCCCTCAGCCTCTCACCCAGGCTGGCCAGGCATGCCAGCAGGTGGATATCCCCCTCGAGGTGTCCCAGACTGCAAGAGGGCACAGGCCGGGCTGAGGGACCCCCACCCTCGAGTGCACAAATTTTTGTGCACCGGGCCCCTAGTATTATAATAAAAATGCTGTAAATATGGGTTTGTATGTGTGTGTTTGTAGATCAATGCCCTATACTGTTATTAACATCATGGAGAGGTTAGCCATGATTATTGGGGTTTATTCCAAATGTCTTATGTATATGTTCATTTCATAACTATAAAAATAACTGTTTTGAGAATAAACCAACAAATTGGTGTGCTATAGATGGGACTCAGAGTACAGAGAATACAGGAGTAAAAATGCATTCTTTTCACTGTATGTGTGATTTTGGCTGCACCATTGGCCTGTGGAACCGTGGCTATAGGTGTGGGCAGAAACAGAGAAATAGTGGACACGAGAAAAATCTCAATGGGGGAAGGTACAGAGAGGCAGGATCCAGAGGTGTAGGAAATGTGGAGAAATATTGGTTATGATGATTTAGGAAAGGATAAATTCATTTCTAATATGTAAGAGGATTTTCAGGAAATGTAAATAGAGAACTATAATATAGTCAAAGGATTCACAAAATAGTCAAGACACGCAAGAAATCTTGGTAATCCAGAATGTGGGAAACTAACAACTGTAACCATTAAGTATTTCATACAAGTTTTATAGATGTTTAAATCATTTTTATTAGTAGTGCTAATTTATAATCACAATGTATCCATACTTTATAAATGTTTGACTTCACTTTGTTTTTCCTAAACCTTCAATTGTTGGATATTTAGACACTTATCAATCAGTTAGAAATGAATACAAATATGTTTATTTTGTATTCATTCACGTGGAAATGAATACAGCTATAAATTTTCCAAAGTTGCTCATATAGTAGTTAATGGCTGTGGCTCAAAAGGTAGGAAGACCTGTGTTTGAATTCACTAACACTATAACTGTGGGAAAATTCAATCTGATCCTTCAATTTCTCACATTTTTAAAAGGGGTAATAAAAAGGTGATTATTATTTTGATATTATTTTGAGGATTACATTAGATATGATATATGCTGTTGTAAGTGTAGTGCATCCTGAGTTGAACTGTTACTAATATTATCATCTCTTTTGAACTCTCTCAGTGCTTGGACTCTCTCTACAACTCTACCAGGATACTATTTGTAATTAAATTTGAAATCTTACACTCTTGTTACAAGGCACATTGTTGTTTAAGACTGACCCCATTTCTCTGCTTTTATCCCCCACTACTTTATACAGGTTTGCACCAGCCATACTAGAAATGCATGATATTTACCAAATCTTACTTCCATTCTTGGCACCCATTTATTTCCCCATTTGAAATCTTTTCTCCTGCTTTTTAGGCCTGCTCTTTTAACACCTTCCCCTACAATTCATTCTGTCCCTCAAGACTCAATTACTCCCTGGATTATGTTCTGCTCATGAGCTCTTACAATCTCTCAGCTTCTCTGCATATCTTTACCACTTACCACTCAGTAGTTCTCTTTGTCTCTAATAGCTTGAAATTTAGCACTTGGTGGGGCTGTCACAAAGAAGATATTCAATTAATGAATGACTTTGAAAAAAGAAAAAAAAAGGAAGAAATATAAGAAAAGAAAGAACAAAAGAAGGAAGGAGGGAGAGGGGAAGAGGAAATGAAGAAAGAACAAAACTTGAAAGAGAAAGAGAAAGAAAGAAAAACAACAGAAAACAAGAAAGAGAAAGAAAAAGAGCTGTTCGTTTGTCCCAACCTCTTATAATTCATGTTATTATCAGGAGATGGAGCTGCTAGAGGGAATCTGAGACTGTTCTTGTGGAAGACTTTAGTCTGAGGTCAAAAGTTAATGATGGAAATGTTCAACCAAGTCTCCTCCAGGGCATCAGCATCCTTTGGTCCAAACCCACCTTATCTCTAATTCTCGACCATCCTCTTACTCTGTTCCTCAAAGACATTCAAGATTAACACTGTGCACTTGGCCCTGATCAGTGTAGTGGTCCCTCCTGCCCTGCCCTCTGGTGGCTTGGTACCATCCCTGTGCGCAGCTCCTATCTGTGCCGAGTCCCTGTGCTGTGGCAGAGGGATATGCAGTGCCAAGTTCATCCAATTCAGTAAGGACATCGGACTATTTAGTTTGATAGTGACATCTGCTCACAAGGTACAACTTCCGTATGTCATGGGTTGAAAAAGCAAGAATTTCCTTTGTCTCTGAATGTCTGTTTTGGCTGTAAGATATTCCACTTTTGAACTGCTTTTTCTGGATAGGCTTTTAAGCAGGAATGTTACTAATTTAATTTTTTTAAACTTTATTGTTGAAAGTATTACAGTTGTCTCTTTTACTCCGCCATGACCCCCAGTACCCCCGCAATCGCCTCTCCTCCTCAATGCCCCCCATGTAATTGAGGTTGAGTTTAAAGCCAGTAATCATAGGGCCTAGCCCCTTTTGTAGTTTTAACAATAAGTTAATAAGCAATGCAAACATATATTATACATGTACATAAATAATATATTTAAACATTTCTGTCTTAAATAATAATAATATATATTTTTATAACTTAGTTTTCAAAACAGTGATTTGATTCTTATAAAAAACAGTGAATTTGGCATTAGAGTTATTGTTATTTCCACTTCACTGTATAAACTTGAGGATCAAAGACATTTAAATATAACTTTCTATAAACATCCCCTGTTATAGACTTTCTTGAATGCCATGTTAATTTCCAAGCCTACAGTACAATGAGCATTTAACAAATGAGCGTGCCAAATAACTTTTTCTTTCTTTTTTTTTTTTTTTTTTAAATAGTAGACTTGAGTTTTTAGAGCAATTTTAGGTTTATGGGAAAATTGAGCAGAAAGTACAGAGAATTTTCAATTACCCCCTTCTCCCCAAGGTTCCTCTATTATTAACATCTTGTATTGGTGTGACACATGTAATTGATGGATCAGTATTGATGTATCATCATTATTATACTAGAGGCCAGGTGCACAAAATTCGTGCAGGGGGGGGTGAGGGGGGGTGGTCCTGTCAGCCCAGCCTGTACCCTCTCCAATCCAGGACCCCTCAGGGAATGTCTGACTGCCAGTTGTTATGGCGTCCCAGGAAATTTGAATATTCCTCTATTATTAGTATAGATTGTTGTTGAAGATTACATTTCGCATTACACCTCACTCTTTGTGTTGTACAGTTGTATGAGATTTGCCAAATGTCATATATCTGACATTCCAGTGTCATACAGAATAGTTTCATTTCTCTAAAATTCCCTGTGCTCTACCTATTCACCTCTCCATTGCTTTTCCCCAAACTCTTGGTAATCACTGATCTTTTTACTGTCTCCATTGTTCTGTCTTTTCCAGAATGTCATATAATTGGAATCATACAGTATGTAGCCTTTTCTGATTGTCTTTCACTTAGAATATACATTTGAGGTTCTTCATGTCTTTCTGTGGTTTAATAGCTTATTTCTTTTTAATTGTTATATAATACTAG
>PVJC01013570.1:25989-37895 GCA_004026665.1 Murina feae | reverse complement strand
ATGCTGAGGTAAGACGTCAAGAGTGAACAGTTTATTTAGGAGGTGATGCCAGGGAGCATGGAGTGGGAAGGAAGACAGGAGGGAAGGAAGCCAATAGGGGGCTTTATTAAGACATTTGCCTCTGTGAACGAGTGGAGCTTAATCCCACCAGGAAACTCTTTAGAGTTCAGACCATTCTCAGATTGATTCCAGCTGAGGGCGAGGAAGTTGGACACATCTAACAGCTACCTGCACATCAATGATTGACAGGTGCTTTCTGAGACATTGATCTTCAGGCCCTTCTGCTTTCCCTGCATGTGGTCTGGAGGGTTCACAGAGCCAGAAAAAAGTGGAGTCACAGGGTTTGCAGAGGGGGCATGGGCCGAGGGTCAAAGGCCTCTCAGAAAAGTTAGACAATCCAAATATGGTACTGCTGGCTGAGCTAGGCCAGACTGGAAGCCCAGAGAGGGTGTGAGTAGAAGGTGGAGTGTGGAGGAATCCTCTGAGTTGAGCGAAGATAGGCACTTACTTTTTAACGGGGTACCTGAGCCTCTGGTGTGGGTAGCAAGGAGGTGTCACCTGCCCAGGTAAAGTGACTAGTCACTCTGATATGAAGGGGAGAAGCAGGACAATTGCCTTTTCGTCCTGTTATGGACTGAATTATGTCTCCCCAAATTCACACCTTAATTGGAGATCAGACCTGTGAGGAGGTAAATAAGGTTATAGAGCTGGGCCCTAATCCTATAAGACTGGTGTCCCTATACAAAGAGGAAGAGACACCAGAGAGCTTTCTCCCTGTGGACACAGAAAAAAAAAGCCATAAGCCAAGGAGAGAACTCTCACCTGAAATGGAATTTGCGAGCACCTTGACCATGGACTCTTAGACTCTGCTGTGAAAAATAATGTCTGTTGTTTAGGTGTTTTTTTATGGCAGCCCAAGCAGACTAGCACATCCCCTCACACATTCTAAGCACTCCAAGGAATATCTGGAATATTGAATATGTCCTGTTACTCATAGTTATGGGATACATTTTAATTAACAGGAAATGCTGTAGCACATGGCACAGATATCAGATGTGAAGTCTGTAACTGATTAGAGACATTTGGAGGTTCTGAACAGCCCAAATCTGTACTTCCCACTCTGCATACCAACAGCCACTGATGAAGTCAGAGGCAAGGGCTAGGACTTGTTTCGAGGCTCTGGGCTCCCAGAATCATTCTCCTCCTCCTCCTCCTCCTCCTCCTCCTCTTCCTCCTCCTCTTTCTTTTTCTCCTACTCCTCCTCCTCCCCTACCTCCTTTTCCCCTTCTTTCTCTTTCTTCAAACTGGTTGCCTTCTTTAAAACTTAAAAAAAAAGCAATGACAACAACAAAAACATAAGTTTATTAAAAAAATAAACAAGTTGGGGTACAGTTTATTTTGATTTGTCTTAGGTTCTGGGTGCAGGAGTCAGTGTTATTTTCTATTCCTTCTGCATTATGTATCTTATAACATACACTAGTGACCCGGTGCATGAAATTTGTGCACATTAAAAGGGAATTAATTAGAGGAAATATTTTAATATTGCTATTTGCCCTTTCTCTATAATAAAAGTGTCAGAGATGAAAAATTAGTAAAATGTATATGAAAAATCTTCCTCCTGTCAGAGTCTGGGGTGTGCCACAGGAACCAGAGTCAAGTATCTGCCACCCACATATGCCTCAAAATTGTGGGAGACCCAGACCCGGCCAACCCCACCCCTACTGGGCTAGATCCAAACCTGGCCAGCCCACCTCTCAGGTCATTTTGCCAGGTGCCAGGGCGGGAGGCATGGCCTGAGGTTCCCTGGTCTGGGCCAAGGGGTGTGCCTGAAGTCCCCTATCAAGCCCTTCCAGGCAGGGGGCACCACCTCAGTTTCCCCAGCCTGGGGCAGGGTGCTCAGGCCAGGGCAGGGGCATGTCTTGAGGTTCCCTGTCAATCCCCATGGTGGGGGCATGGCCTGAGGTCCCTCATCAAGTCCTATATGGCGAGGTGTGTGGTCTCAGATCCCCCGGCCTGGCACTGGGGCAGAAGGTGTGGCCTGAGGTCCCCTGTCAAGCCCTGCCAAGTGGGGGGCACGACCTCAGGTCCCTAGTGCCAGGGTATGGAGCATGGCCTCAGGTCCCCTGGCCCATTGCCAGGGCAGGGGGTACAGCCTGAGGTCCCCTGTCAAGCCTTAGGTCCCCTGCCCCAGCCCAGCACCACACAGCCTCAGGTCCCTGCTGATTGCTTGTTAAGGTTAGTTACAGGAACTTGGCCACTGCTGTGGCTGCAGCCATCTTGTGTTACAGAATCCCTGCCTCTGATGTGGGCTCAGCCATCTTGACCACTACAGCGTGATGGTCAATTTGCAAACTCCCTCTTTATTAGATTAGATGCTTACTTCACTCTCCTGAATTGAGCTTTCCATGAATAGAGAAGGAGCCAGACTGGAAAGGCATTGAGTTGTTAAGGAAGCTAAGTGGACAGCTGGGCTTTGTTTCAACTTAAAATCTGTTTTAAATGATGCTATATTTTATTTTTATTAGGTGACTGAAAAAATCTGGGAGGCAGGGCATTTCACACATGGGATTTCTGGGCATGGCCTATCAAATATTCCTTTTCAATGAATCCAACCATTGCTCTCCACCTCCGTGATGTCCTAGTGTAAGCCACTGTCATCTCCCACCTGGACCACTATCACAGCCTCCCTGGTCCACTCTGAGCATAGTGGCCAGTGCACCCTGGTAGAACAAGCAAGATTTAGTCTCCCCTCTTGCTCAGAGCCCTCTCAAGGCTTTGTGTCTCACAGAGGCTGCTGAGTGAGCTACCCTCACCCCATCTCTCTGCTTCTCTTTTTCTACTTTCCATTCACTCACTCACTCACTCACTCACTCACTCACTCACTCACTCACACCTCTCCTGTTGGGCTGATCCTTTTGCTACATATCTCAGAGTCTATGTATTCGATGCTTGTTTTCTTTCTCTCTCTCTAGAATGTTATCTACATGGTTCACTCTCTCGCCTCCTCAGGTGCCTGCTAACATGTTGCCTTCTCACTGAAGCTTTCTCCAATTTTCCTCTTCAAAAGTGGACCCCAACCCCTACTCCCTGTGGTCCTTATTCTGTTTTCTTTTCCTCCAGAGCACTTCTCATATATTATGCATTTTCCCTACTCATTTTGTTTACTGTCTGTCTCTCCTCAGGGAATGTGGCCTACTGAGGGTAGGCATTTCTCTGAGTTCTACCTGCCACATGTTCACACAGAACAGCGCCTGGCACAAAGTTGGTGTCCAAAATTAAGAGTTGAATGAGTCAGCGGGAGGCCTCAGGATGGTGTCAGGAGAGCAACACCTGCTGGGTTTCTCTTAAACCAGAGATGCAGCCTAGAAGCCTAGAAGGCATTCTCTTTCACTTGCACAGTGTATTTTAAAAATGTTTTAGTTACTGACCATTAAAAAATTGGTGACTTCACATAAAATCCAGAAAACTGACATCGCCTGAAACACGTGGGAAGATCAGATATTTCTCCCTCCTCCTGACTATAATGAGTGAAGCTAAGCAGTAGCCACCACTGAGCACTTTTATGGACACCCTCTCCCACTTCCCTCACTTACCCAGCCTGGGTAAGCCTGGGGAGGAGGAGGGGACAGGCGCATAGGGTGGGGAAGTGGGGGCAGCACCAGCGCAGGTCCTAGATGCTGCTCTACCAATGAGGGAAGAGAGTCCCTGGCATTTAGCTGCCAGAGTCCCACTGACTGCTGCTCCCAGCTTCCTGTTCCTCTGATCTTTGAGCTACAGAGCCCTTTTTCACATCCTAGCTCCTTAGCAACAGCAGCCTGGAAGGCAGGTGGTCAAGAAGATAGAGCTTAAAAGAGAAAGGAAAACATACCTATTGGCAAAGTGCACATACTTCTCTACACACATTAGAAGTGGAAAGCAGCGACAAAGCACCGGTTTTGCTAAATCGGGCATACCTCTAGTATCATTGATTAAGTACACCTGAGCACGTCTTCCACGCATCAACTGGGCGCCCACTGAACAGAACTAATTAAAGAAGAAGAAAAAAGACAAGAAGGCATAAGCTTCCAGCATCTTAGGAGCTATTGTGATTAACAAGCAACAGGGAAAATAACAGTACTATTCCCCACCCGGCATTCATTATATCCTCTTATATTAGGTCCTTTCCTCACTCCTGCTTCGCTGCACATAGTTTTACCTTTGGAAGAGCGGAGGCAGAGGTACTAAATCAACAGTTGCTGTTAGTAGATTTGGAAATAACAGAAGATTTGTCCATTAGCTCTATTATCTACAAATACTTCTCTTTCCACTGTTACGCTCACAACATTAAAAAGATGTGGAAATAACCTATTAACACATACAAATTACTATGTCCCTTACCCTTAAGTTTCTCCAAAATTGAAAAAGCACACATCCTTGCCACCCCTCATGCTAGATAGTTGATTTAGAACCAAAACCTTGAGATGCAAACACATCCAATTAGGAGTAACATGAATTTCTGTGATTGATTTCCTCTCTCAGGTTATTCAAAGTAACACTGAAAAAAGAATTAATTAGACTTACATACATAATGACATGTATCCATTTGAAAAAATCTAATACTGTGTTAAGCTCCTTGAACTTTTAGTCTGGTTCTGCAAAGAAATTGCCTTTCATACTGCTCAGCATATTGTGTTTCCTACAATAGATGCTGAAAATGTACTTGCAGACTAATTATTGGACCACTGTTTATGTGCAGGTGAGAGAGACCTTGGCCGGTCAACATGTTTGCAGAGCATCTGTTATGTAACAATCAATGGGCCAGCGTGTCTTAGTTAGCTTGGGCTGCTGTAATAAATGACCACAGCCTGGGTGGGTAAATAACAAATATTTATTTCGCAGAGTCTGGGAAGTCTGAGATCCATGTGCTAGCTGATTTGGTTCCTGTTGAGAACCTTCTTCCTGAGCTCGCATGGCCTCTCCTTGGTGAGTGCAGGCAGAAAAATAGGGCGAGAACTCCTGTCTCATCCTCTTTTTTTAAGGACACTGATGCCAACGCGAGGGCTATGACCTCATCTAATCCCAGTTACCTCCCAAAGGCTCCACCTTTAAATACCATCACAAGGGGGATGTGGACTTTAACCTATGAATTTTATGAGGAGACCAACACTTAGTGCCTAGCCTAGGCTATGGGGAAGCAAAGATAAATAAGGCAATGAGACCCTCTGGGACTCACAGTTCAGACAGAGATGAACATATAAACAAGAACAGCACTCAGAAAACAAAAAGAATTACATGCAAAATGCCCTGGAAAGTTGTGGAGGGAATGACAGAGCTTGATGAGCAAAGGGGTTGGGAGCTAAGCCACATTCAGGACGTGGTGTCCATCTGACAGCAGCGGTGGTGGCCGCTGCTCCCTTGGCTCCTTCAGCTGTTGAGAGTTACTGTTTCCACTTTTTCTGTCACACCCAGCCTCACTGACCAGTCCTCTTGGTTCCCCAGAGACAAGAAAAGATTGTACGTTGAGGTGCCTGACCCAGTGTGGCAGCCACGCTCACTCTTCCATGTTATATTCTGACATGTCTACACAGGTTGCTCTCTCTGGCCACCCTCAGGACACTGGCAGTCTTTGGGTGTGCCTGATGAAAGAGTGCTGGGGTGAAGATGGCCCTCCCACCGCCACTGGGTAGAAGCCGTAACTCAGCACAGACAAGCCCCAGAATTCTGGCACTGGTCCAGCCCAGGCATGCATCAGGGGTCCAATCTGAAGAGATAAGGTAATGAATGAATTTGGGAGTGTAGGAGGTGGGAATGCTTCATTTCCAATCATCAAATTCAAGTGGTGTCTTTATGTGACGTGTCAGAGATGAATGGCAGAAATACCCGCCCCCCTAAACATTTGTCTTGCTGCAAACTTGAGCTAATAGAATAAGGCCAGAGTGATTACCCACGTTTGTCCCTCCTTTTTATTTCTTGTGGTGCCAGGGCATAACTAACCATTCACTTTCCCCCATTTCTTCAGGAAGCCTTGAAATCCTTTAGCAAACAGGAAGCCTGATGGTACTTCCTGGTATCTCAGAGTTCCCCAGGGCTCCATACAAAGGAAGTCCAGCCTCCCTTTATTGTGGGACCATCTCATTTCTGGTGAATTGGGGGTCACATCGAACCCTAAGAGTTAAGGACGCCCCTTTCTAATATACCTGATGATTGTCAATGCTTCCAGAAGTAGCTTCCCTTGGAGGAATTTCGTCACTAACAATGGCCCTTTAAGCAAGTCACTAAATTCCAGTTTCCACATCTGTAGCCGAAGGGGATAGAATTAGATAGTCTCTAAGGTCCCCTACAAGTAAAGAGAAGAATGCTAGCATCAACTCAGACTCCTACACAGAACGGATCCTGTAGAAAGTAAATTGAAAGGAAATGGAAGGAGAGACAGCACATATTGAATTCCTCATTAGCCCCACTGCCTGGTTCTCATTAGTGAGCTTTCTGGGTTATGGGCACAAGGGCCAGAACTTATTTTCATGGCTGAATAGCACATGTGAAATGTAGGCTATTTTTAATCCATATTATATGAGCTCCACACTCTACTATCTTATAAAGTAATGGGCAATGCTCAAGAAAAACCCCACCAGGATGACGGGCTAATCCTTGAGGGGGGAAATATTGCTGTTCTGCATAAGCTGTTGCTCTCTGCTTAATTAATCTCTAAAACTTTCAGGCCTTAATGAGAATAATTAGAGTTGACAGTACTGAGCTTAATGCACAAGTACAGACAACAGAAATCGTGTTCGGTTTATAAGCTTCCCCGAGCCTGCTGAAAGACAGGCTGATGTTATTTACAGCAGCCCCACTCCGAGGCTGAACCGGGGTTCGGCTCTGAAATGTGCCTGGAGCTCCCTGAGGACCATTTCTCCAAGGAGCTGGTACCATAGCCCCCCTTTGTGAGTTTCACTCCATAACAAACCCTGGTCTAGACAGGACCTGGCTAGAAATTCCCTTATTACCACCCCAGCCAGACTACATTTATCATCACCTTGAATGTAATGCTCGCGCAAAACCTCCAGGCCTCTCCGTTCAAATAATGAATCGAGGGAGCCAGAGCACTGCGGCGCTTACTGCGCTCCAGTCGGCGTCGGCCAGCTTTTGGAAATACCTCATCTTCCAGAAAAGCGTTCATTTGTCAACAGAGGGATAATGCTAAAACCTTAAAGACAAATGAGACAGGAGGTAAGAAGAGGTGGCCGCTTTGGCTCAGCGCAGTTTCTCTGATTTGTTAGCCTCGTACCACCCTTGGTCTTCTCCAAGAAAAGGTTTAAATCTTTGCAGCAGTTGGGTTCGCCCTCCCCAGATGAAGCATCAGGAAGCATTCCTCGTGCCTGCCCCGTGGGAGCTTCTCCCGGAGCCACGGAACAGCCAGACAGGTTCCGGGCCCTGCTGCGGCGAAGCTGCTGGAACTGGGCACACAGACGGGGTGAGATGATGTCTGGGTCCCTAGGAGTGAGGATGGATTTCTGCATATTCAATTGGTGGTAATTAAAGCAGGAGGCCTGAACGTGGTGAGCGAAGCTTCCTGAACTATCCTCCAGGTTTGTAACAGTCATAATGTCCATTCGGAGATCATTCTTTCTCCAAATCGAAAACCAGCGCATCAGCAAAATGACTGCCCAGTGCTCCTCAGTTTGAAAAGATTTCAGAATTCTTGCAGATCGAAGGAGATTGAAGCAAAGGGGTGTAACATGTTATTTGAAAGCCAACATGTGACCCTTTAAAAATAAGAATTCACACACACACACACACACACACACGATGTAAGACGGGAACTTTGCCCCTGTAAATAGCACTAGGCTAGAGACTTTGTTTTTAATTTTCAATCAAGGATCTAAAACAGACTTCAAAGGGCATTGAAGCTGACAGTTTTATTTTCTCCTTCAGGAAGAGGAAAGATGAATAAGCGTAAAGCCAGATCATTCTCAAAATAATTGCAGCCCTGACATATCTAAATGAGTTTGTAAAAGAAAATACAGTGGCAATTGATCTTATTAATTAGAGATGTACCAGGATTGTAATATCCACTTATCCACAGACTGCCTGCAGCTACAAAAATAAAATAAAATAAAATATAAAATTAGCCACTTTCTCTTGGGGAACACAACTTCCCCCCTCCCTGCCATGGAAAGTCAGCTAGAAAGAACTCTGCTACCGTTTTCCCCCTCTGCAGCGGGAAGCAGCATTGCTGCGAGGGTAAGGTTTACACTGGATTGTGTGATGCTGTGTATAGTGCAGCTCTTGACACAATTGATTGAACATGTAATCCGACAAACAAACAAACAAAAATGTGCTACAAGAAAATGAGAGAGTGTTTTTTTTCCAGCCTGTATGTGTCATTTACCTGTGAGGAATGGCAGCGGGAGCCCGTGGCAGGCGGGCCCAACTCTATCAATTGCTCATTCTGCCTCTGAATCCCCGGAATCCTATTTCTACTAACAATCACTTAGCATATGGAATAGACTCGAATGTAACAGCCTGGTGATAAAATGCTGAGTGAAAATTGCCTCCAAGTGTGGCCCAACCCTGAACTACTGGAGGTGAAACTTCAGTTGGATTTAAAGTTTATATGAACTTTCACTGTATTATTGCAGAAGGGGAGAGAAAACGGAGGAGAAAAGTAAAGACAGGAGGAAGGGTAGAATAATGAACTAATTGTTTGGCACTGAAAGAAACATCTGGTGCTACTCTAGTGATGTCAGTGTGTGTGCGCGCGCACGCGCGCACATGCACGTGTGGGAACGCGTGTTTGAGGCAGATGTGGGCAGGGGAATCTAAATGGAAGTCAGGCAGTTGCCTACCGCTGTAAAGTAAGTGGGAGCTCAAAACCAGCATTGAGAAGGCCTCCAACATGGACACCCTGGCAGGGACGGGAATCGGCCTGGTAAGAAAATGCTTTCTCTATTTGCACTAAGGTGCAGCGGGGGCCGGAGGTGGTCTGTCAGGGAGAAAAGTGGTGTCATTTTAAAACAAAGCAGGGCAACAGGTTTGGTACTAAAAGTGACCCACCTTGCCCTTTATCTTCCAACCTGTCTGGAATAGAAAAATTCATGGCTCCAGACACATATTGGTATCACCCATGCAGAGTAGACTAAACAGATTAGTAACTAACTAACTAAAAGCCACAAACCTTTCAAAAGGAAACTACACTCACTTTACAATCGTAGTGAATTGACTTTATGGGACTAACAAGGTTAAAGAAAGGCCTGACAGCTTCCATGGGCTACAAGGACTCCAAAGTCCCTCCCCCCTTGGTCTTACATGCTGGAAGCAGGGTCTTCACTGAGTTGTGATGAACCAACCTGGCTTATGTCGCCTGGTGTAGGGACTCACCAGTTCTGACCCCCAAATTAGCCAGGGTGACTGCAGATGCAAGAGATGCTGTGTGGGTTCCAGGGAAGGCCACGGAAAGATGCAGGCCCTGAGAACGGGGCCCCAACTCTGCCTGTCGACAGGCCCAGTCAGGGAAAGGAAAGGAATGCTCCCCACAGATCAAAGCCTCGGGTCTCTTAAAATGGAAATGAACGTTTTAAAAAAGTCCTTCCTCAAGGGAGAAATATGTAGTAAATCAGAGCTGCAGAAAGACAACTGGGGCCTGTGCTGGTTTTTGAATAACTTGCCATTTAATACATGTTCTATTTTTGACCCTTTAGGGAAATATACAACCCCATGTGAAACTTCCGGGCCAAAATAATTTAACTTTTTTTTTTTTTTAAATCTCATTTTTATAAGTTTTTTTTATGGAGATAAATAATGTGGAAGCTTTCTTTTCCCAGCTCCATGATGAGGCCAGGTAATGGAACAGGAGAGAAGTGGTTTTCTGTGCATACCAGTTCATCTGGGTCAGTGTTTGGCAAGTCCAGCAACTGAGGTCCCAGGATCTGTCTGTGAAGAGAAGCCAGTGTTGGGAATGTTGAAGAACTATTTTTGGATGTCCTTTGTAAGACCGCGCTGATCATGTAAAATACCAACATGCTCATTGTATATTGTCTCTTCTGAAATGTGTGTGCACATACATAGAAAATTTGAAGCCAGAAACTGTAGTATTTCATTCTTCCCAGTGCTGGTGGGGAAAAAGTACTCAATATATATTTGAATTCAGTTTTTGGATATTTTCTTCATCTTTCTGAATCTCATAGTACTGGGTACATAGTCCTTCCCCCATGTAGTTATGTCCACAGTCTTGTAAAATCTTACCTGTCCATGACCATCTTTGGACTGGGCCTAGTTGACCTGGGAAAGCAGCACTCTTCTAACCAGAGCCTTGAATTGTTAAAAGCTTCCTTTTACCTTTGGGAGATAAGAGTGTTGTTGTTTTCATGAGCAGATGCCTTTTATTTACTCACATCACCACATCACATCTTTTTGCTGAGTCTTGAGAGCAACCATTTGCACAGCATCCAGCTGGCGTTCCCACTAAACCAACTCTGATTCCAGGGCTGAGAGAATTCAGGATCTGAGGAATGACTCAAAGACAACATGGAGTTCAATTTTTCATGCTTTCTTTGAGTTAAGGCCAGCAAAGACCGTGGCCTCACATAATTTTTCTGCTAGGTGTGGAATAATGCCATAGAAAGATGAATCATGAGAAGAAATTGTCAAGTTTCTGCCTGGAACTGAATGGAAAAAAAATTTTTGGTTGAAAAAAATCCCAGTCGTGCACACAGAAGACACATAGAATCAAATTTATATCTTTAGCTTTGGGAATCTACATTCATTATTTCTCTCACTTGGCTTGAAAAAAAGGTGAAAATCTGACCACAAAGTTCATGTTGAGTTATAAATAAGACTTTTGATTATGCATTAGAGTCTGAGCCATAATAGTAGCTAATATTTGCTTTGTGTTCCACAGTTCATAAAGTGCTTTTCCTATATATTTAAACTTCATAGTAGCCCTGAATGTAGGTATTTTTCCTCTGGCATTATTAGCTGATGAGAAAATTAAATGTTTATGAGAGGTCACATGGACAGTATGAGCAATTTAGCCCAAGCCTTCTGCATACTGGGACATTATTTCAGCCAAAAGGTGACTTGTTATGATCCTACACCAATTCTCTAACACCACTGGGTATCCACTATTCAACTCCATTCGGACACTATACAGAGTTTGCATCAGATCCCACAAGTTCAAGGGCAAGATTCCCAACAAGACTGCTCTTCTTAAGACACCAGTCACAGGTGGGGACCCTGCCTACCCACATTTCTATCTGACCTGGCTACAGATTTGGGATTTCTCACACCCCCTCTGGATTGAGAATTCACAGAATGACTCACAGAACTTGGGAAAGTGCTGTGCTTACAATGACCATCTTTTTGTAAAAGATACAAATGAACATCTAGATGAGGTGACACATAAGGCAGGGTCTTGGGGGGAGGAGGGTGAGTCAGATTCCATGCTCTCTACTCATGGATCCCGATATATCCCCTCCCAGCACACTGATGTGTTCACAAACCAGGAAACTCTCTGAGACTCCTTGTTCCAGTTTTTTTTTTTTCTGTTTTTTTTGTTTGTTTGTTTTGTTTTTTGTAATCAAGGTTTCATTATGTAGGTACAATTGATTGAATCATTGGTTATGTGACTAAATTCTATCTCTAGTCCCTCTTCCCTCCACAAGTTTCAGAGGGTGGGGTGAAATTCTAACTTTCTAATATGTGGTTAGTTTTTCTGGCCATCACCCCCATTCTGAAGATATCTAGAGGCCCTATAACAAGTCACCTCATTAGCATAAACTTAGATATGGTTGAAAGGTGCTGATTATGAACAGCAAAAGACACTCAGATCACTCAGGCTCTTCTAAGGGCTTTTGAAACTCTGTGCCAGAAACTGGGGACAAAGAGCAGTTCCTTCCTTCCTTTCTCTCTCTCTCTCTCTCTCTCTCTCT